>CM022399.1:80361565-80486987 GCA_011833715.1 Carcinoscorpius rotundicauda | reverse complement strand
CAATATCATATGTTGTTATAAACCTTACTGCTTTTTGATACACTGTAATATTTTTCCTATGAGTCCAGATTTTCAAAATTCTTGTGTGACTACGTATCTAGTACTTGGTCTGGTTAAATTTGATTTTATGGCAGGTGAAATATTTCTAAGATAGCTAACACTTCACATTTTGGAAAAAAATCAATAAATGTGTTCTTGATGAACGGCAAAAAACAGTGCTATGTAAAATGAAATCTACATCCAAAGACATTAAATCTAAATGTGCTTTTGTTTTTCTGAAGCAAACATAAAACATTGCAACAAGAGCTGCCAAGGTCAATGATATGTAAGAACTTAAAAATCTTACATTACAAAAATTAATCAGTATTTATTTTTTAAAAACATTGATTCTTATCTGATTAAATGGCATTATTAAGCTACACTAGATGTATTAATTTCCGTTTCTAGATCTATACGTTTGTTTAGAGTTTTAATTAAATATGGTTGTTTCAAATCTACTTTCTCAAACTAAGCCTAAATTTTGTTCTTTATTCTAAATGTGAATTTTCGAAAAAAAATGTTTTTGTTCAATTCTGGTGTGTAATTCTCAATGTGGAAATTTTACTCACATATTCTACACCCTGCTTTATCACAGCTGAATGGAAAGGTAGCCCCAATCGTCCCGGTCATCAGAGACTCGGCGAACACATTTTCCTTTCCGAGATCTAGAGGATAAAATGTTATAACTATGTTGACTATTGCATCCAAATTAAATCAGTAATTATTGTTTGGTCAAATTTGCAATTATAACAAAAAACACTAAATTAAAACATTTTAATACAACAAAAAGTGAATCAAGCCATCTCGACAACAACAAAAACGAATATTGACACAAGACAATTAATACATCTATCAAAGATTACAATGAAGAACATAACTATGTATATAAATTATTATTTTAATCATTGCATTAATATTTTACATATAAAACTTATTCATCAGAACTTTCAAAGAAACTATTAATAGCATAAAAGAAGTTATTAATTAAATCATTGCACAACTCTTTCACATGAGGTGAGAAATTAATTCTAAGAAAATTACCTAGAATAAGATTTTAAAAGTTGAAACACAGGAGTCACATATCCAAATCATTTTTTGTAACTCACCTTCTCTTTCAGAAATTAAACGTGTTCAACTTTTAATCTCCCTTTTGTTTGAACAAATATAATTAGAAAAAAATATTTAATCTTCCAACACTTTGTATGTTATATTCTATTTTAAATAAAGAATCTTTCAGAATAAAGTACACCCTACTACTGAACAAAATTTTAATGAATGCGCCCATAATTAATAAAAACAGCACAAACGAAGCAATTAATCAAGTCAGGAAAAATGATTCGTTTGTAAAGTAGCATGATTATTCATTAGGAATCATGCATTCTCTTTAACCTTGTTTTATCCTTGACTTTTAGTTTTGCTGAAACATCCTTACTGTGTTTACTTCTTTTAATTATTTAAATAACTGTTTCAAACCTTACTTTTCTGGAAACCAGTCACACTATTAAAAGGAAATTATTCATTCCCTTAGCTCTTTTGACAGCTTGAATCAAATCACCTCTAATCTTCCTACATGCACATATCAAAGAATACATGCACTTTATTATAATATCATTGCCAATGCTTTTTAAACCAGAAACCATTCTTATAAATAGCCCTTTCCAAAACACTTTTTCAAAATCAATATTTTTCAACAGTACCTAAAATTAAAATAGTATCAAGAAGGTATCTGAATTATTGACAAACACAAATAAAGACTAGATACTGAAATTTGTAGTATACTCGCCACATTTTTAATTTGGATTCATATATGAATACATGAACGTATGCTATTTTAGGTATGGCATTCAGCTGGACAGTGGTGGCAACATTGTTTCTCAGCAGTTTTTATGGCAAGAAGATAACCAAATCAAAACATTTCAGTGATGTTCCATAATTCAATAGACCTTAAGCATCATATGATTTCACTTGATACTGATAACAGATTTTGAACTGAAATATTCGGTGTTTGGAGTCCTAATATCATATTTATGTGCAAATATACAGTTTTTTAGTAAGCAATATGTGATTCAAGTGTTAATGCTATACATGTTTTGAAAATACTTCTCCTTCCCTCAATTCTTTCCTATGGGATAAGAGTATCGTGTGATCTTCTTCCATTTAAATCTGTCATTTACCACACCTTAATTCATGTTAACATACATTTCCACCTTAAAAGTTCAGTACTGAAATTTTAAAATTGGTTAGAACTTGTTTAAAACAAATAAGTATAATTACGTATAGAAAGAGTGATTTATTGGAACCTTTCTTTGAGGGCTTTATTGGCTTTTTAGTACACATACACATACACTGTGCTATTATCAGATACCAAATGTTAACAATGAACACAGAATAAGAAAACAAAATCTGAGATAAAATGTGAAACAAAGTCAAGTCCTTAACTACTGTTTTTGTTTGGATAAGGAGATGCTGTTTCTTTCCTCTCTAGATTTTTGTCATTTCATTTCTTTGGGAATAAAAACTTTATCCAAGTTAACTGCTTCAAGGAAACTTTAAACCCAGTTTTCAGAAGTAAATTATTGTATTCAAAAATAAAACGTGTTTACTTTGTCCTGTAGCAGCAGACAAGCAATGTATACTTCTTGGAAAACCTTTGTGTAAAAATTCTAATTAGATAAAAGACTATATTATGTAGGACAAACTTCCAACCCATTAAACACCATAGACCACAATAAAACAAATTTTTGAATGAAATTGCCCATTTTCATGCTCATGTTTTCACTGATGTTGAAATTATTATTTTACACAATGTCGATGACTTATAAATTAATTGGAAAAGATAATTACTTGTGTTACAATATTCAAGACACTATTCCTGAGGTATTAGCCAAAACTTCCAAAATAACGTTGTTACTCACCCAGAAATACCTAACTGCATCCACATTCTTTACATAAGCATAAAAGATCAAGGGGCAACTATCACAATAATTGTAAATGAGTTGTTTCCAATGAATTTTATAAGACCCAACATAAATCTTCCAATTTTTCAATAGTGTTATTTACTTTTACTTCAATACTGCTTTTAATCTAAATATTGCAATGAGGTACTCTATGGAGGTACTATTTTTTTAATTTTAAAAACACATATACAAAAGACTTAATTACAAACCTTATCAAATTAAGATTTGGTGTAAAATCATTCTATTCTTTTGGTTTCACGATGCACAGAAAAAAGGAAAAAAATGCTTCATTGTAACTGATTTCAAACATAAAACACTAAGTGATCTGTCTACACTTTCTCATGCAAAAAATTGGGTTTTGATACCTGCAGTAAGCACAGCAGAGATGGTTTAACAACAAACAAACAAAATAGCCTACTATTCTTTATTCAGAATATTCCTAATCATTATTTTCAGGTGAAAAACCTTTACCCAAGTCTAAGTTGTAAATACAAAGAACCAATAAATCCTTGAATTTTCAATTATAAGACATCTGTCAACATTTTAAATCTCACTGATACTTTTTGCCATCAAGTAACATACGTGACCTTAAACTTTTAAAAGAAAATGAATGTAAAAAA
The DNA here is from genome assembly GCA_011833715.1 of Carcinoscorpius rotundicauda. NCBI lineage: Eukaryota > Metazoa > Arthropoda > Merostomata > Xiphosura > Limulidae > Carcinoscorpius > Carcinoscorpius rotundicauda. The sequence goes on along the minus strand of CM022399.1, from coordinate 80,483,371 downwards.
ATTCTGGAAGAAAAGCTCGACATTTAGATTTCCTAGGAATAAAAACAAAATTACTATTCTTAGGTCACTAGAATAAAATATATAGATGAATATATTTCAAAAATACAAAAGGTGTTTTTATAAAGGAAAAAGTCTTCTCACATTAACTGAAAATAAACTCAATGCGTGAAATATTTCTATCTATAAACTTAACCTTTTATATCATATTTTTAAAGATTAATCTTACAAGTTCAAGAAATATTTATAATAACCCAATGTATGTATAGGTGAATGTAACTCTGCATTCAACACCAAAATGTTCTATGCTCTATCTAAAAAGAACATCAGTTTAACATGAGTTATGCTGAAAGAAAAATCAATAATAATTATGTTTTTAAATAGCTTATGTATAAATACTAAACAATCTTGATTGGAATCTACCTTTTTTTATGCTACCCATCAATGGCATAAAACCATTAAATTCAGATTCATTCCCAACTCAGTAATATTTATTGTTTCACCAATTGGTTAATAACTTAATCTGATCTTATATATAACATTAAAATCAATACTGATAATTCTTCAACTAATGTTATTGAATTATTAACAATAACAACAAGATACATGTTCATGATTTTTAACTTATTTGTTTTGCTGTTACTACTCTTTTCAATGGAAAATCCTTTACAACAACTCTTTATCGTTTTATTCAATAAGATATCTCATTTACTTACAGGAATTTTTATTTAACCACTTATGACAAGACAAAACAAAACTTCAAATTCCATGTGTTTGCTTTTACTTCTGTTAATAGTGTCATTCCACATAACTTGATTGTTAGTGTTATTTTACAAATGCAAATTTTATGTTCGTCTTTAACAAAGCTAAATGACTTTTACCCCAAGTTAAATTAACTGGAAAGCTAAAATTTAATGGTTAAAGCTTTCGTACTATAATAAAATCCTATGGATTATAGTTAAATAAAAGTAACATTTTATATTTTCCAAAAAAAAAAGATTTTCCATCAACAAAGACTTCTCACTCATGAACTTCCCAACCTGTCATCTTAAACAATAACAGTCAGATTTGAACATGTGACAAAGTAATTCTGTCTTCCAACCTAGTGTCATTTTCAGTTTTTATATACATATAAGAACATCTAATCTTACTTTTTCTCATATTAGTTTAACATAAGATATTTATTTTACTTTCTAATGTAAGTAAATCAGGACAAGAAAGACAAACTTCTTGGTGACTTCAGAATACTTCAGTCTGCCAATGTGTGCTGAAGCTTTTCTACAATTTACAGTATCTTACCTAATTTTTTATTATATTTAGTAATATGGTTTCATTTTCTTTGACACATTTTTTTTCAAATTTTCCATTTAAGGAAAGACAGGCTGTAAACACGACTGTAATTATTCAGTTTATTTACTTTTTTGTACCTTGTATTCTGTTTCTCTGTTTTTGTATACCAAAATCTTCAGGTTTACATGTGGTTAATTTTTCATTTTTCATTATTTTGTTACTAGAAAAATACCTTAGAGTAACTGAATACAGATTGTTTAGTGTTGGAGTTATTATTTACTCCACTTATTAATTTAATATTTCATGATTATTTAGTTTTCATACGAAGAATTTTAAAGTTAATTATTTTAAAGGCAGAAGTTATAACAAATTTGGTTATGCAATCTGGTAAGTCATAGGTTGTGTGTGTAGTTTAACTGTTGTAGTATTGTTGATGTTAGTTTTCTCAGAGCCTCCAACATTTTCTCTCTGTGTGAGTAGCTACATCAGTGTCTCCTTGTCTGTTGAAAGCTTAAGACCTCAGTCAATTTATAGAACAGCTGATAAAGTGAGCACATGTTAAGAAAATGTCTGTCAGAAAAAAAAAGCTACATAGTGAAGGAATATATGAAGTTATTCAGTGTGTTAGTGAGAAGTCTTACTGAGTGATTCATATAGTGTGTTTTGCTGCTGTGTTATAAGAACGGAGATAGAAAAAATAATTTTTCTTGGAGGTTTGGCTCTATAAAGAATTTTTGTAGAAACATTTGACTTGTCTCAAATATATTATTTAAAAACAAGTGGACTGTGTGCTGTCCGTTTGTTGTTCAAATTTATTGCCAACAAGTTACAGGCACCTACAGTAAAAAATACCACCCCACGTAGAGAATCCTGCCACATACAGTTAATATGAATGTTAGTACATAGTTATACACCACTCAAGGCTTGAAAGGTATGATGACAATTTCAGCACTAAACATTTTATTTTGATATTTTCATTTCATTCTTTTGTGAATGTTGTAAACTTCTGCTCCTTAACACATTGTGAACTTAAATTCTTATCCTGCATGTTTATTATTAATATATATGTTTTGTGTGTGTTTGTGCATCTATCTGATATTTATAACTTAGACCTTTGCAGTGTACAATGATACCAAGTTATCATGTGATGCTCCTCTCTTTCATTGTATGTGATTTCAATTATTCATCTTCTTACAGTTTCTAACCAATTCATGTTGATTTTAAAGTCGACTTTTTCAACCATTGGAAATGTATTGCTAATAGATACCCACACAGGTTTACCAATTCAGTTCTGTGTGACCTTTTTTGCTCATCACCGTCCTTGAAAGTTCCACCTAATCTCACATGTTTCCATGTAAAATTGCTGTGTTGTTGCATTTACTTAATAAACGTAAATATTTCTCCTCTTGTTCATTTGCACTATTTCATAGGTGAGGTCTAAACCATATTATACATTATTTTTTATTTATCTGAGTTCCTTTCAGTAGTTGTTGACCTTTTATATATTAGTAAATCATCTCTGACTTCTTTCCCTCAATTAAGTCTTCTATTCACAAACCATAATAGTTTAAAAATAGTTTTTAGTCATCTATTGGTAACCATACATAATTCCTTTTCCTTCTTTACAATACTTATGCTTTCTTAAAAGTTTACTACATTTGTTTGGAATTTCCATACCTCAAGTACATATCTTCATATTTTTTAAATATTGAAACCAATTTTCTACAACATCATATACTTGTTAAAATTCTTACTATCCTTTTGAATTAATGATCTTCTTAACAAATAGGGATTCAAAGCATTTAAGTATCGCCAGCAAATATAGACTCCATCACAGATTCTGTGACACTATTGTCTGTTAGACTGCCAACAAATGTGCTTATAATGGTTATGCTTGGTGCTATAAGAATCAAATGACACACATCACATGAACAAGTTAGTTTGCACCTACAGCTCAGGTCAAAGTCTGAATGGATACAGTTTCTAATGAGCTGGTCAAACCCTATATAAGTAAAAGTTTAAGTTTTGATGACTCATGAAATTCAATATCTTAAGAATAATATCTTCTCATCAGACTAACATAATTATTAGTTGTGTAAAGTTCAATGTATGAAATGTGTTTTCACATCTCTCTGACACACAAATAAAATTTCAGTCACAAAACAATATATTTCTAGCTTTACCATTCATCCCCATCTCTTTCCTCCATTTAAACGTGTTTCTTATCATGTTCAGGCTGTTTTCAATGTCTTCTTTTTGATGTTTGACAAACCTGGCACAATACCAGTTGTCTTGTTTCAGCCTATCAATATCTCTTTGATCGTAATTATCTGAAATAAAGAACAAAAAAAAAAACATTATCAACTGATAACATTCAAGGTCATTTTGTAAATGTAAATCCCATACAAGTCCCACGTGTAAAGATGAATAAATGATATCCCATTGTGAAAACTGACAACTGACAAAAGATATCCAAAGTGGAATTTGCAACAACGTTAATTGAAGTAGTTTTGAAATGGAAACAAATGTAATGAAAAACCAAAGCATGAATCCCACTGTGGTAAAAGTAACAAACCACAGAGACACAACCACTGTAAAAAGCACATGATTACCACAGGACCAAAAAAGAAAGTCAGGTGTGAGAAAGAACAAGTCCCAAAATGGGAACCTCCCTGACAGATGAATTAAGTAATAACCATAGAGTTGTCTATGTCAAATAGCAGATGATGACAGGACAACTGTGTCAGAAAAAGAGGGTAAGCCCAATAAGCCACAGTCATCTCTATGATGCTGATAAGCAAAAATGCCTAATCAGATTTCAGAGAGAATTGTGGCATTGAGAACCATCACTCCCAAACCAAAAAGAAAGGCACTGATGTAAAGGTGCAAGTAAGGCTGAAAGGTTGAGTGGTATACCCCAAGTTATGTTGATTTGAATGAGCCATAACAACAGAGGGGTGTAAAGAAGTAGATGCACAAAACAACCACTAAATGCATGAATTGAAAGAGAGAATATCAATTTACATGTTGTTACACCATGGTTCATCACAGCTTAATGAGGATGTCGGAGTTAGGTAATCCATGATATTGAATGTACCTCATCATGAAATATATCTCAGTCATGAACCTTCAACCACACGTTCTACAAAGGGAGCTAAAGGGTCATTTTTATATCAGGTCCACAAACAGTCATTTGCCTCCTTTCACCACTGAGTAAGGTGTGGAAAATTCTCTAAGAAAAAAAAAGGTATGGATCTCAAGGATTTTTTTAAATATCTATTCACATTTTACAAAGCTTATGTTGCTAAGAGTAGTCTAAAGCAGAAATGTGGTGGCTAGAGAAAATTAATTGGAATAAAAGTGCAAAAGCAATATAGCACTAAAAATCACAAAAGCAGTCAATAAAGGCAATTAGTATCTTAAAAAGTATAAGAAAAACATATATCAACAAAGGAAAGACTGGATAAAAATTTCACAGCAGTTATGCAAGAGGTAGTAGCTCTCAGTGGCACAGAAAGGTAAGTTGAATTTCTTAAGATATATTTCAGGCATTAGAGATTTTGCACTTCAGAAACATGCCTCAGTTACTCTTTACACTGATTTTCCACAAAAATAATTCATGCACATTCAAATATATGAATTTTAGAACACAATAAATATACAGATTACTAAAATAAAACATTCCAAAACTACTTTAAGTTTTCTCACTTTCTAACTAAGTAGTAACTAGATTAAAAACTTCTATTATTGCTCAGAGCAATAATTTTTCTCAACATAATAAACTTTCTTTGCAAACTATCATCCCTTTCTACATTAACTAAATAAAAAACTTAAAATTCCTGTATATTGCAGTAAGATTTATCTATTGCTAAAAATATATCCAACAGATAAATTGATACGAGTAAATAACTGGTTTGAAATGCATGAAAAGAGGAGAGATGATTCCCTGGTAAATTTGAAAATTTTTCTCTCATCTCAGTAAGTCTAGAAGATTGGAGGTTCACATATTATATTCTTCCTTGTCAATGGTTTTGCTTTTACTTGGCTTGGCACTAAATAAGCTATACTGTTGAAGTTACAATTTTTGTTGTTGTTTTGAATTAAGCACAAAGCTACACAATGGGCTATCTGTGCTTGAAGTTACAATATCTGTATTTAAATGGATGAGTTCAGAGAGCAGACATGACAAAGAGTGAAAATTTTCTAAAATATTTCTCTTTAAAATTAATAAAGTAAAACTTCTATGTTAAATTTAAAATTATAAACTAAACTTTGATGTAAAATGTATCAATATCCACTGACAATAAAGTTGTTTTATTAAGTTTGGAATGTAACTGTAAAAATGTTGTAATGTGCATCACAATGTCATTTAAATTAAGAATGCCTATAAGTATATGGTTAACTCTTAAATAGTACAGTAAATAAAATAAACCAGAACAGTACATACACAAGATTAAGCTGTGAAAACTAGTTTACGTTGATTCATCTTTAAAATGTACACAAAAAGTACACAAGTATATATGTGCATGTTTGCATAAATATGAACTCTTGTTTACTGGATAATTATTCATGAGTTTTAGAACAGAACAAATCTGATAAGCTGCCATGATTAAAATAACTCATATTACTGTCGTATTTACAAGTTAGAATGTTTTCGTTTGACTTAACAGAGGTGATGATGTTTGTAATTTTATTTTAGTGTACTTTGTGACAGGTAAAACTTTACAAGGGTTGAAGAAGATACATTTCATACAATTCTGGAAATGGATATAGTAAATCAAATTCATAGTTTTAGAAATTTATTTAAGTATAAAACACTGCTTCTTTAAGCCTACACATTTCTTAACTAACTGGCAAGATAATAGTGTCCATTACCTAGTTGTCACTGCAACTGCAAAGACAATTTTCAGCATTTGAACAGCTCAACGTGGTAACAACACAATAAAAAATGAATTAATGGGATGTTGGTAAATATGATATTAACTTCAATTTTTAATATTTTAATCATCCATAATAATATGTTAAAACTAAATTGGCATAATCTTCAGCCTCATGGTGTATTATTATAAAAAAATTCTAAACTGTGTAATCTCCAAAAAGAAAAGAAATATCATTCTCCCTAGCCTTAAATCAATGTGTGTGTGTGTGAGTGTGTAGCTCTGGTTTCCAATCCAAATAAAAAATAGGTAGATAGGTTGGGATTATGTTTTATGTCAGATACTAATAAGCTAAAGTGTAAAATGTTTTTTTTTTGTCTTAAAGGGAAGAAAAATACTTAAAATGTTATCAGGTCAGTTGTAAAAAATCAGGATGACCAGGAAACTAGAACCATACTTTTGTTTTGAATAATGAGAGATTAGATTTATTGTTTAAGTTCATTCACACACTTGAAAATCATTAAACAGTGATTATGCAAGTCAACATTTAGTAGCCTCATACCTTTCCAACCTTTCAGTTCTTCAGATATTCTTCTCCTCACTTCTGTGACTAAATGCAAGTTGACAGAGGTGTCATAAGAAGTGGAGGTCTTACACAGAGAAGAAAAGACCTTACGAAGATGACTCATTCTTTCAATTTATTGAAAATTTATTTCAACGTTGACAACTGAAAATTAATGTAAAAAATATGTAAATATTAAAAAACAACTATAAACTATGCAAATAAAATTGAATCCTAGTACTGTCTGATTTGGTCTATTGTAGTTTGGATGCTTCAAAATACAAGTTTTTCATAACCACCAAAACAATATTGTGCAAAAATTCTCTTCATTTAAATTTTTGGTTTATAACAATGGTTTTCTGAACACAAAACCTGTAAAATAAAATGCATTAAACTACTTTAAGAAATTTAGTCACTTTTTACATATAGGTAAGTATTATGTTTCACTACTGTCTGTGAAAATATTTTAAAAAATTCACCAAATTTCATCTCAAGCTGCATATAAGTTTCTCCTTAAAATAAGTTTAAAATTTTGTTTTCAAAACTTTCCTTATAAAATACTGCTGTTATAGGAAGATTAGCCCCCATTTACAGATTACAAAAAGTATCTGAAAGTTGCCAGAACTTTGATAACTCTCATAAACGTGTTAGAATTCTTTTAAAACAACTTTCTTTTCATTGTAGGTGAAGAATGAGGCAATAAGGAGAGCACATCTGATTATATCTAAATGTATTTTGACTTCCAAAGTACCTTTTGTAAGGAACAACAAAAATTACTGGAGTTATAGTGACTTATGGAATTTGCAGAAAACAAACAATGCTGCAGTGAAGGCTGTGGTATTTTTGGATATAAACACAACGAAAGAGTGGGGTATGGAGTTTTGATCCTCTAATTAGCTATATGCATATTTGACCAAACACTGATGAAATGTGGAAAATTTGTTAATATTCAAGATAATTATATTTCTTCAGAAAGAAAAGGGGAAAAAGGAAAGCATAAAAGATAAAATTTGAGAAAAGCATAACAATTTTCAGAAATTTAAATTGATTCATACGGTGGGGGATTTCAAAAATAATAATGATTAAAAGTTTGTTAAAAGGAAATTTTGATATCAAGAAAGATGTATAAACAAACATTGGCTGAAATTGTAAAAATTAACAGAGAGAGTTCCTTTAAATAAATTAAGGGTAAACAAAATATTAGGATGGAGGAATGATAAAGGAAGGTTTGTTTTTGATGATTATGAGATGGCTGGTTAATAAAAGTCTTTTTCTTCAGTTTTGCTGTTGAAAATTTAAGTAATATTCTTCATCTTGAATAGGTAATTTCTGGAAATGTTGGGCACATACAAGAGGATTGGAAGTTAGTTAATATCACTCCTTTTTCAAGAAAGGTGATGAAGTGTCCTCGAAATTATAGACCCATTAGTCTTGCTTTAATTGTGCAAAAGATTTGGAAAGTCTGATACAAAATACTTTGCAACGTCATTTAAAAATTTAATAAATTTATTGGCAGTCAGGATTGTTTCAGTGAAGGAAAATCTTTTGACATTCTTTGAAAATGTTTCTGCTTATGTAAATCAAGGTAATGATGTAGATTTGGTGTATCTGGATTTTCAGAAAGCATTTGACCAGATGCCACCTAAGGGCTCAGTCTTAGAACTATTGCTCTCTTTTTGATCTGCATCAATGACACAGGATAAGGAATGGTCCATAAATTACTTGTATTTGCTGATGATATTAAAATCTCTGGAATTGTCGGCTGTGAGAAGGATGTTGCTGCTTTACAAAGAATTTTGATCATTTAGTAGGTTGAGCAAATCAGATAAGAAAAAAGAAAAGAGTACATCTGAGTGGGAGAGAATGTGACAGGAAGGTGATTCTAACCATAGACAGAAACTGTAACTAAATCCCACAGTGAAAAAAGTGGGTATCAAAAGGATGCATCAAAACCTCTTCATGGGACACCAACATCCATATGAGTGTGGAACGAGAATTATGCCATCTTCACCTCGAACCCAACAACCCACGAACTGAGAAGCATTCCAATTCCCAGATACGATACAAGGACTAGCTTTGACCTACCAATTCAAAAAATTGACCTATGATGTCAACAGGATGTCTATTGCATGCAATAAACTCTGTTCACCATGAAACAAGCTGAAACCATTAAAGTGGCAATAAAATCTTGTAAAAAGAGAAAAAGAAGAATAGCCAAGAACAGAACCACAACAATTCCATGTTCTATTGCTACAAAAGAGACAAAGGAAATTGAGAGAGAAAGATAGACAACCCAAAACTTGTATGAAGTATGATGTTGACTTGTCTGCTCTGAATTCATACCAGGCCACAGGGTATGAATATCCACATAACTGTAAGATGAAAGTTCACAATTGAAGGTTCGAAAGGCATTCTAGATGGGTCAACTCCAGTTGGTTATTTTTCTCCTGATGTCGGGAATATATGGTATGCAGTATATGGTTTCACGATTTTTTAAATCGTGGGGTATATTTACTCGTTTAATTAATTTTGCTTTTTGTCCAGGTGTGTGCGAATCATGTTTTCTACACTTTATGGAGGAAACTTATTGATGTTAATGAAGTATTGTTTTATTTTGTCTAATTCGTCGTTAGTTTTATCTGGTGAACATAGTTTTATGGCTATGTTTATTTCATTTCTTAGTACGTTGAGTTTCTGTTTTGTTTCATGTGCTGAGTTCCAAAGAATATACAGTCTGGTATTGATGATTTTTCGGTGGATTTTTGTTTTAAATAGTGTATCGGTTCTTGTAAGTTTGAGGTTAAGACATGAAATTTGATTGCTTTCTTCTTGTTCACATGTGATGTTTGTGTTGGGATGAAGAGAGTTAATGTGATTGAAAAAATTAAGTGCGTGTTCTGTAGATAAGAATCCCGCAATCGTATCGTCTACTTTTCTTTACCAGGATAGTGACGGATGTAATGCTGTGTTAACTGCTTGTGTTTCAACTTGTGTCATAAAAATATTGGCTAGAACTGGTGATACACGATTTGTTTGTATATTGTGGTTGTTGGACATGAAGTTTGTTTTCATCGTGGTGAATTCTATAAGTGTTGGAAATTGGTTGTGGGAATATCTATTGATGAGTTCAGCTCTCGAATAAAGAGTTCTAAGGCTATCTTGCAAGCTTCAGCGGTTGGGACTTCTGTAAAGAGAGATATGACAACGAAACTGGTCATTAAAACTTTATGATCAAGTTTATTAAGGTGAGATTTGAAATTAAAAGTCTTTGATAAATATAATCCAACATCTAAGCACGCCCTCTTCATTCAATTACACAACCGCCTTCAAACATGTGGTCAACTGTCGGTCAGTTACCTCTTTCTTTCTTTGTGAACCTGACGATGACCGAAGAAAGTGGAAAAGTTGTTCGCTTCTCCACATAGTTGCCCCCCAGTGGCTCAGCGATATGTTTGCGGACTTACACGCTAAAATCCGGGTTTCGATACCCGTGGTGGGCAGAGCACAGATAGCCCATTGTGTAGCTTTGTGCTTAATTCAAAACAACAACAACAACAACTCCACATAGTTGGTTTCAACGCCACATTTTACGTGAATTAGACCAAACCTCAAGCACTACGAGCAGAAACTCCATCAGCCTATCTATAAAATATGATAGCAGAAACAAAAAAGGTGACAAATAAAAACCCAGCAGTTCAACTATATAATATGTCAACAGAAAAGATACATGAAAATCTAACAGATAAAATCCAAGCCAAAATTGTAAACAAATACCCACATATAAACTGGAAGACAGCATGAACTACAACAAGCAACAGGAAAATAGAAAACAAAAGAAGAGACCTAAATTATAAAACAGCACATGATATAGTGAGCACAAAAGAAAGATTAAACAAACAGAAAGTTATGAAATCAAACAAATGTCCGTGCTGCCAGCAGATAAAAACAACAAAAGATGCTTTATATGACTGCGTACACGTAAATGGAAATTGGCGAAAGGTATCCGACGATTTTCACACGTGCTTGATATGTTACGCAACAGTCCTCTTTAACACTCCACTACCTGAAAAGAATACAAAGAAATTCTCCTTCCTCTTTTTCATGAGTGAAGTTAAATACTAGATATGGTCCGCAAGATGTAAAAACGAAAAGGAAAGCGTTCCAGTGAAGATGAGAAGAATTAGAGCAAGTTTAATAATTAGGTTAAAAATCGACAAGCATTGATTAACGCTAATTTTAATATGAGATGGGCCCCGGAAGAGTCGAAAATAATGAAAATGAAAGGCGGATTCATAGACCTGAAATTTTAAAATTCACTATGTCACATCACACGCTGACTTAAAGTGGACGACGAAGGAGGTGCAGACCTGGTTAGTAAGCGTGTTTGTGTACTTCACATGTGTAGGTGCTTCGACAAATGTCTCATGAACCGTAAAAATAATGACTTTGACTGCACATGTGAAGTTGTGTATTATCTACCCCAAATGCGTTCAACAAGATATCAACACATGACAGGAAATCTAGAGGCAACTACGACAAAGGAATGGTACAGAAACAGGGAAAGAGGAAACTACTTTGTGTTTACTAGGGTTTCAGGGTAGGCTAGAGATATGCCCTATCCTCTTTCCACAGTAAGGGTTTAGTCAGAATAGTTAGTGTGTTCTCTAAGCTGAAGGAATGGAGGCAGGATGCAGGAAATGGAGTTAGGAAGCCTACTCCAAGGGTACAAACCGGATCCTGGCGCCTGAAGAGTGGCGGAGGGTCTTTGGCGGCATACGGCGTATGAACCCCCGTGTGGTTAGCTGTCGAGTGGATAGTTCGTCATACTAGCGAGTGTTGGGTACAAGGAGGTGAACCCGGAATCCTCATGTCAGTAATGGAGGCCGACTCTTTGAGAAAAGAAAGACCTTCATGGTCAAGTTCTGTCTGGAGTACGGCGACCACACAAACGTGATGACCCGGAGTAACGATTCAAAGTCGCTCAATATAGGTACGAGTTTAAATTCCGAGCAGAAATCGAATGTAGAGTACAACCAAGTTCCAACGGCAAAGTCAACATGTAAAGTTAAAAAAAAATATGTCACTAAAATGTGGTACATAAAATAATATGTAATAGTTCCCCTAGCAGAGGGATCAGGGTGACAAAGAGCTATCTTCATCACCCAAGCCTTTATTGTGTTTAGAGCAAACATATGTGGGAAGATAACTTGTAAAAAGTAGGAGATAATGGGTACATTTTAGGTAGGGTTACGTAAGTATGCTGCCCACAGAAACATCACTTCTCTACATAGAGTTTTCTCTACCCATACCATCCGTTTTTACACATATATTTTTCTCTGCAAGTGGGTTTTCTCGTTATCACAGATTAATCTTACAACTGTTGGCCTCAAATCAAATAGACAATAGAATTTCAGGAAAAGGCAAAATAAGTCCTTAGGAGGCATGACATGCTAAATCCCTTGAGGTCAATGGATCAGCAAAAACCTGAATACATTGCACGAAAAAAAAGCAAAGGTTGAGAAGCTTATTTATGTGACAAGAATATAACACTAGAAACCTGAGCTATAAAATTCATTAAGACCAAATGAAACCTGGGAGACTCCCTTGGTTTGGAACCTCAGCAAATTCACGAGGTAGAAAAAAATGATCATCATCTCAGTCAGCCATAAAAGACTCAGCAGAAACCTTTGCAAATTCCAGAGATAAAGGATGGACACAGTAACAGCCAATCTCTCAACCTTTTAAAGCAGATCCATCATTAAGTCATCAACATCTGAGGCCTGGGACAATTCTAGTCACTAGTTTATCCCCCAAAGTGGCAAGATTAAATTCAGAATTCATTGCATAGAAAAGTTTCACCAAACTCGAGAGCAGAAAAAGCGACTTGAATTAAATGATAAATACAAATAAAAGAATTTGGTTGAAAAAATCAAATGAAGGTGAAAAATAACTACTTCTGAACAAAGCAAACAAGCAATAAACAAACGGAGAAAGTCCAAACTCTAACGTTTCCAAACAAGAAGTGATAGTTCAGTCGAGGTTTACAGACAGAGCGACATGCATCACGTATAAAAATAAAATTTGCACATAGAGGACAGCAACGAATGAAAACAGCTAATCCTGTGAGTGGAGGGAAGTATCATACCAGAAAATAGATCTGGAATCAGGTTGAGATGTTTCAGATTGTCGAGTTAATTGAGTATCGATTCATCATCTTTTTTCATACTTAAAAGTGAGAATGGTATGACTAGAGGACAGAGATATAAATTTTAGCAAAGTAAGAGTAATTTCAGCCAAGTTTTATTTTTCAAATAGGGTGATTGGCCTTTGGTTGTAATGGAGGCAATAAATTTAAGTAAATTTGAAAATACGCTTGATAAGTACATGAATGAGAAGAGCTGGTTTGAAGGTTGTTTTTTTATTTATATATTAATAGTTTTAGTTTTGTATTGAAAACAGAACAGCTGAGATGAACCAATAGATTCCTTATTGTCCCAAAACATTATGGTCATTTAACAGTGACATAGAGTGTTTGTTTTTTAAACTAAAATCGAAATATTTTCAAATTTGCTGGTATCACAAATATTATCTTAATACAGTTTGATAACTTGCTACTAATGGAATAAGAATCTGTGATTCCGAGAAATCCCACTTGCAGAGAAAAATATATGTGTTAAAACGGCTGGAATGGGTTATATCAATCCGTAATGATATCTATAATGGAATAAGAGTTTTAATGTTTAAAGTGAAAGATTATTTTCTCAGGTATAAAAATTCGGAAAGGATTGGGACAGTGGTCTTATGTGGAAAAAAATACAAGGCTTAGGTGGAATTTCGCATGCTGCGGTAAGAAAAAATAAATTACGTGTTTTATTTATCAGAGATATGAGAACGAATTTAAAGTACTGTGATCTCACAGCTACATGTTGTAAACGGTTAAGCAAACCTACTAGACTGACACTTAATCTAAAAAATAGGGATTTATGCTCAATATTTGTGCTACGTATAACTAGTGATTTATTATAATTTTTTAGAATTGTTATGACTCAGGCATTCTTGCACTGGGTTGTTGGCTGAATGGTGAAAAGAAATATGTTGGATGTGAACTTTTATTTCGTATTAGATGCAATGTTTAATTGTTCAAAGTGCACGTTATGATTTTTTCAACAGAATTATTTCTTTATTGGTGTTGTACACTTGTAAAATAATGAAATAGTTTGTACTGTTAAAATTTTCTGAATTACTTAAAGGTGAAAATTTATATTTTGGGTCAAAAGTTTCATTTCAACAGGATGAATGTTTTTAGATTTTGCGACCTTCTACAAAAGTCTCAGATCTCAAAACTTCATCATGTTTGTTTAAGTGAATTATACTGCTTTCACTGAATACTAGTGCTCATAAAAATTATACCATTATTGTTCAGAGTGACAAAAACAACGCCCAACCCCCTAGTGACTCAGCGGTATGTCTGCAGACTTAAAACGCTAAAAACCGGGTTTCGATACCCGTGGTGGGTAGAGCACAGATAGCTCATTGTATAGCTTTGTCCCCAATTAAAAAAAAAACGACAAAAACAATAATGCAAAATTATCTAAATGAGTCCACTATTTATATATTAACCAGATTTTAAATTGTTTGAAACCTATTTTCTCTAAATACTAACTTATAATTTCATGTGAATAAAGTTTCTGATAATTATACTACACAAACTAAATTGTCTTGAGTCATAAATAATAATAATAAGAAATATTAGTAGTAATAATTGTCACCAAGGGGGAACAACCCATCTGTACATAACTATCAATAGTGTGGCTTGGGGTAAAAATTGTCAGTGTTATATAACTTACGGTCTTTTTGTCTCTGACATTCAAACTAAAATAACTTTTCAGCTCATAATTGTCACTTCTCAGTACTGTAGTATACGTTGAAAAGTTGAATAATAACAAATTTTATTTATAAAAATTAAAGGAATATACCGTTACTGACAATTACTGAATTAGTGTTATACATATTCAATAAATCATTAATTCAGTGACTGATTATTATGTAAGTTTCTTAAACACTTGTCAATTTAGAAATCGTAGATATTTATAAAAAGTATATATATATATATATACACACAATATGTAAATTGCACAAACAATTTAATTTAAACTACTACAAAATCACACAACGTGCCTCGTATCTTACTTAAAATTATAACATACAACTTTTAATCTTTACTTTACAAAGTCATCACCGCCAGTATACGAGCACGAGCTGGCATATTTACACGTTTTCCTACCAAAGGTCGATAAAAGAAAGCGACAAAAATAAGTCTGTTTGTTTTTGAAATTCGCACAAAGTTACTCCAGGGCTATCTGTGCTAACCGTCCCCAATTTAGCAGTGTAAAACTGGAGGGAAGGCACCTAGGCATCACCACCCTCCGCCATCGCTTGGGCTACTCTTTTACCAACGAATAGTGAGATTGACCGTCACATTATAACGCCCAATGGCTAAAAGAGCGAGCATGTTTGGCGCGACGGGGATGCGAACCAGAGACCCTCAAATTACGAGTCGCACGCCTTAACACGCTTGACCATGCCGGGCTCAAAAATAAGTTTCAAGTTCATTGTCCAAAGTTGGTCAATCATCAAACATACTACTAGATATCAGCCCCCCACGAGTATGGCGATAAGTCTACTATTTATAACGCTACAATCAAGGATTCGATACCATTCGGTGGGCTCAGCAGATAGCCCGATGTGGCTTTGCTATAAGAAAACACACACTCTTTTAAGAAATCTCAAAACATATGTTTTTAATTACAGTCTCATAAATTCAATAATAAAATTTAAACAGGCATAAAATTTCAAATTTTCTTTAAATAATTTAAGCCTACGTGATACCTGTTACACTAAAAAAAATCCATTCAATTTATAAATTTTATATATCTGCAAAAACACGTTACCACAACAGTAGCATTTAAAACAGTAACGTGATCTTGAAACAATCCCTAGCAGAGAACAATAAAACTTAAAGAATATGTCTGACAAAACAAACCGTGGTTTAGTGCCCTTCCAACTCATCTAAAGAATTATTGCTCCAAGCATTTCTTCGTGAAGTACTTTTTAAACTCTTTCACTACATAGCATCTACAGCAAAATAACTTTTATATTTGTGCATTGATTTGTAATTTATATTGCACAAAGTAAACTCCTTTCGCACATATCCGTGCACAGATATATTTGCCTGACTGTGCTCATAATGCATTTCAGATCGATGTAACTATGAAATTAAGTAGGAAAAATCGAAACATTAAAACAAAAACAGAAAAGTACCACGAAAGGAACAAACAATACTACCATATACTCAGAGATACGCGCAATGAAAGAGAAGGCTTCAGGTCTCTGAGCGTTCACTTGGCCATACAATTTTACAAAAAATATACAATAGAAAAAGTCATATTTACACAGCTAAAACTTATCTCTAACCTTAACAACTTTCAAACAACATTATATTTTATATTTATATTATATTTGCTTGGCATAAATTATGATATATTTTTTTTTGTTTTTTTTTGAATTTCGCACAAAGCTACTCGAGGGCTATCTGTGCTAGCCGTCCCTAATTTAGCAGTGTAAGACTAGAGGGAAGGCAGCTAGTCATCACCACCCACCGCCAACTCTTGGGCTACTCTTTTACCAACGAATAGTGGGATTGACCGTCACATTATACACCCCCACGGCTGGGAGGGCGAGCATGTTTAGCACGACTCGGGCGCGAACCCGCGACCCTCGGATTACGAGTGCACGCCTTAACGCGCTCGGCCATGCCAGGCCAAATTATGATATATGTAACTTGAAATGAATATATTTTTGTGAGGTTAAACAAGCAAAATCAGAAGGAAAAACATTGTTAAAAACTGTAAATTCAAACCTATGGCAAATTAGTTTATTATAACTTTAAAAACAGGCCGGAACAAAAATAAATTACTCAAATACGTTGTACTAATTGAAAAATAAAAAATTCCATGATACTTGTTTGTTTGTTTGTTTTGGAATTTCGCACAAAGCTACTCGAGGGCTATCTGTGCTAGCCGTCCCTAATTTAGCAGTGTAAGACTAGAGGGAAGGCAGCTAGTCATCACCACCCACCGCCAACTCTTGGGCTACTCTTTTACCAACGAATAGTGGGATTGACCGTTACATTATACACCCCCACGGCTGGGAGGGCGAGCATGTTTAGCGCGACTTGGGCGCGAACCCGCGACCCTCGGATTACGAGTGCACGCCTTAACGCGCTCGGCTTTTTCCATGATACAAGTTATAACGTGGGGTTATAAAATGTACACTAGGTTTGGAGGTGGCTGCGCAATAGCACCAACATTGCGGTGGGAATACACCATCTATCAGTCTTAACCTCCAGTCGCCAGTCTCACATAAGAAGTAACAATAGATATAGAAATAGAAATTAGGAGAGCAAGATGTGGGTGCTGAAGCCCACAACAATATCACCCTTCACTGCCTGCAGACAGTTGTGAGAAGGTGACTGCTCTCTCAAGTAAAGAAAACATTAATTGAAGTAAAATAAGAAAAAGAAAATATTTTCTTTTTCTTTGAAAAAACTCAACTTCAACATATCGTCAAATACGCTAAAGCATTCTCAGGCTCATGCATAATTACCATGGAAGCCGACTCACACAACATCCACAAGCGATATCTCTACAGCTGTGGTTTGTTAACGCTGCCATCTTAAGTTAACAGTCTTGTAGAATATAACTAAACTTTTATGCTAATATTCTTTTCGCTAAAATTAATATTTGTTCGGTTGTTTATTTGTATATCAACATACGCTCACACCAATATCAGCGAAATATAATTGTTCACGATTGCTGTACTTTTACAATGGGTGTGTATCTTATCATTGTAGACAATTCGCTGGATAGATGTTCCCTTGACACGGTGGTTTGTCTGTGGACTAGTAACGTTAAAATCTGGGTTTCGATACTTTTGGAAGACAAAGTTCAAATAACCTACTTTATTGCTAAATTCAAAGAAATACATATTTATTAATGATACGATACACATCTAGATTCAAAACTTTTACCAACTGTTTGTCACAAAGATTTACGGTCTTATCTATAATTTATTATATGAATTACTAACATTGTCCTGTTTAAGTGCTTCACACTTCGGAGTTCTTTTTCAAATTCTCAGAATTCACTTATTGAATAAATGGCAGCTGGAAAGAGAAGAGAAGTTTAAAAAAATCAGTATCTGTTTTCTTATTGCTAATTTATTATGTCATTTTGCATGAAATGTTTTTGATGAAAGAAATAAAGACAACATTTGGTACTCAATATTCACCTTTCTTTATTAAATCGTTAATTTTTAGTCTAAATAATTTATTAGAAATTTTCATTTTTTTCTCTTTAAAATACTTTCAGAGAGCTTTACTAAAAGCTTGCCAAATTTTGTGAAGATACACAAATCGTATCGTAGCGGACATTGTATCCATAAAGTTGTATTCTTGACTTCACAATACGATACTTGTATCCAATCGCCACACTTTTAGTTTTTACTATCTTAGATAACATTCAACAACAGATAATCAAAAAACTAAAACCTTACTTTCATCAATTCAGTCGGCATTACAGAAAAGTTTGTTTGTTTGCTTTGGAATTTCGCACAAAGGCACTCGAGGGCTATCGGGGGCTAGTTTAGCAGTGCAAAACTAGGGGAAAGGCAGCTAGTCATCACCACCCACCGTCAAATCTTGAACTACTCTTTTAAAAACGAATAGTGGGATTGATCGTTACATTACAATGCCCCTACGGCTGAAAAGGCATGTTTGGCGCAACGGGTATGCAAACCCGCGACCCTCGGATTACGAGTCGCACGCCTTAACACGCTTGGCCATGCCGGGCCATACAGAAAAGTAAATACAGGTAAATCCAATTGAATACAAAGTATTCAATTAAGATTTTTAAACACCCAACATACTTTCTGTTCTTATAAAGAACACAATTCTCCCACCGCACAAAGAAAAGTAATATTTTTGTTTGTTTAGAATAAAGCACAAAGATACACAATGTGCTATCTGTGCTCTGCCCACCACGGGTATCGAAACCCGGTTTTTAGTGCGTAAGTCCGCAGACATACCACTGTGCCATTGGAAGGCGAGAGGTTATATAACATTAAAATGTACTGATAAGAATTTAACAAGTACCTCACACAATAACTTTCACAACTTATCTAAGAGACAATGACTTTGTAAAACGCTAGACGGTTCTTTCACTGTAGAAAAGCAATCACTATTTCAGAAGGCTATGATCGCTCTGACTTCTCTGGTCTGAGTTTTTCAACCCCAAACAAAAATCTTTGGTAAAACAAACTATGGATGTTCTAGCAACAGCTTTTGTAAACCTCAGTAATAAAGTGGTTGTCACAGAATTTCATCTTCATCTTCTTTTGTATAACATAACTCAACAGTTCAAAATACAAAAATTACAAAGCCCTTTTGGTCATTTGTTCCTAACCATACAGTTGTTCTGATAACTCTAGTTCAACGATAATCACAAACTGCAGTTCATATATTTAAGTGCAAACGACACTGGAAATCTCAGAAAACAACAGTTGTAACATCCTTTCAGTCATTGTTTTCTTGAACAAATGACTTTTCTCGCTACTGGTGGGAAACTTAATCGCAATTTCAATGACGAGAAATTTGTCGTCAGAATCCAAGGCTTACAGCAAAAAATATTCTCATCATACATTCTTGTGATATGCAGGTGCACCGTGTGCTTTTTAGTTTTAATATATAATTTTTCAAGCATTTTCTTTTATTCAAGATGTGTCCAATTTCTCTGTAATACGTGGCTTAGAAAGTTGTTTAGGTTATTTCACTCTAGCTACCTTTGTTCTTTGTCATTTCCTTGAAAATACAATCTAGTTTGCTCATGAGAAGTGTGAGTTTAAAAACTCCACTTTGAGCACAAATGGCTACGGCAGTGTTTTCCAAGGTAGATCAGATTACACCTTTAGGTTACAAACACTCTTTTATTTGAACAATCATATTGCTTAATAAGTTCTCTGAGTAAATATTCTGTTCGGAAATTAACCATGTAATGTGAGATTCAAACAGTTTGGAACATCATTTTGAGTGAAAAATTCAACTCGAAAGTAATGTTTGAGAAAGTACAAGAACAGAACCAATTGATCTAACTGTGCCTGGATACGAAGGCCAAAACGAATCTTGTCCCAAATGATTTTCAAACTGATGATACAAGAAATATTCGTTGAGAATTAAATCCAACATTCTTTTTGTCCTTGATGTCTTAATTGCCGACCGTATGCACGTGCTTGCTAAAAAGTAATGTGGTTCAAAAGTGTGGGATATCTATGAAAGGTATCCCAAGCCCATTTTTGAGCTTTGCATGCTTTGTGGCATGCAGGATTCCACGACGGACAAATATATCATGGAAAATGTGTCGAGGTTGTTTGTATATTTTGAGGAATTGCTTGGATAGTACAGGTAGTTACCGCTGTCACACATTTGTCTGTTGATGGCTTATTGAAGATGGCAGGATCAAGTTCCGAGAAAACAGTGAAAGAGGGACAACTGGCTTGGACCAGCTCCCGCCGAGACACGCAAACTTCGTGGTATCGACCAAGGCCATTCTCTCTCACAATGATAGAAAAATGATCACTGCCCTGTGGGTTTCTGTCATCTTTACATAAAAGGTCAGGAAAAGTAAAGAGGACAAGATCAAGAGATCAATAGCAATAAAACTCTGACTAAATGCATGAAAATAGGTACAAACACCAGTACTGCAGAAAAAATATTGTGATCCGAGAGCATATGCTCTACGGAATTACCTCTCCCATCAGTATCAGCACCTCCCCAGAAGGGATTACGTTCATTAAGGTCCCTCAGGAGTAAAAAAGGAGACGGCAACTGTTCAACGAAAGCATCAAGAAATCTTTCCTGTAAAGACACACATGATGTTAAGAATTAATCAGTACTTTAATATGATCCAGATCTGAACAGAAACCGCGACAGTTCCACTGTATCAAAATGACCATTTTTACTAATGTGCTGGAGAACTGGGCTGAGAGTGTTTCTGTTTCGACCACGTTTCTTTATTAGTAGGAAGTTTATCGACCTCCATGGATCCTGCCCTGGGTCGATTTGGCAGGTCTCTGTCGTTGGAAGAAGATTCCAGCGACTGAGGGCGTGAACGAATTATTATTCTGCATCTTAGAGCCAGAGAAGAAGATGGATACAAGGAAACGCCAGAACTAAAAGTCAAAGGAAGCAGGTCTGGACAGCAACTGGAAGAAATGTTTGAGACAGAAAGGGAAGTAGACGTTGACTCGTCTTGTCTCTTGATCATGGAGGGCAAAAGATTACTGAGATGATTTGAAAATTACTCTGGGAGAGACACGGACAGATCTGTCTGCACTCTCACGGTAGCAGTGGAATGGAATGCAACAGCATAGTCTTAGATGGAGTTTGGGACATTAATTTCTGAGACTCCAAATAAGTGATATTATTTACAGTCTTTAAACGTTGTACTTCTTTCTCTTCCACCCAATTAGGAAAGAAACTATAAAGTGGTGTGAACCATTACAGTGACACAGTGTAGTTCAAGTTTACACACCTAGGCGTCGTGGTCTTTGCCACCAAAACGAACACGTGTTAATGACCCACGACAAAAGGCCTTTGAATGTCTGAATCACTGGCACTGAAAACATCGAAAAAGATTTGAAATATATGTCCTAACTTTACAATTTCAGTATTCTGCTTGATAATGACAGGTGGAGGTTGAGATGCGAACGTCAAAATAATTACATTTGTCGGTACCATAATTCCACCTTTGCAAGTGGAGACTCGATGCACTACAGAAACACCTTCACTGGAGAAACCAGCGAGAATCTCTGGCTGGGGAATGTTCTTTAAATTCATGTCCTGGAAGAATTAAAATTTACATGGGGAATAACCTTGATGTGTATATCCCTAATGCTCCTCGAATTTAGATGTTTCTGCCAAAATTTTTCCAGATTGTAACTTTCTTAATGACTTGGGGAAGCCATCAAGCCCCTCTAATCCCTTTCGAAAGAAATAGAGACATTTGCACTAAGGATTTCTCGAATAAGAAGTGCATGATTAGAAATCGAGGTACAAAATCTGACTCAGACGGTGACTGTACAACAGTCATCCATGCGTGGTCACTTTCTGATATTTTTTTGGTTTATATTTATTTTTTTAAATATAGTTGTCAATAATTAAGGGAATATATTTCAGTGCCCACTTACATCACCCATCACGGAGCCCTAAGAGGGAACGCGCTCCAATGCCAATCACGGAAATTGCAACAACGTCATAGTTTCTTGAGCAGTATACCCAAACACTATCATCACACACAATGTTCACAACATTTGTTGAGAACTCCTATACAGATACTTGGGTGACCCCTAGCCAAAGTGGACCAGCTGACTGACCCTGGAAAGTCACCTCAAGCCCGTTCGTCTACAGGGAGTCAAGGCTAAAGTCGTGTTTTATGGCTAGACCCCTCAACCACTAGGATCCTCTTCTCCTCTTCACAGGTCGCCAGGCACGGCAAACACGTAGGTGGATGTTTAGATCCCAGAGAAAGTAAGGTGAAAGAACATAACCTTCTCCCATCAGTGGACTCAAAAGACAGCGAAATGTGGTCTTCCTATAAAAAAACAGGCAGACACACCTTCTCTGGGAAGTTCCTTCACCACGTACAGGAATCTACACTGAAAGGCCAAGATATGGTAAAGGACCTTCGCCCATGATATAAAGGCCCATAAACTTTATCAATCTGTAACTGCAAGTATTATATACATATATAATGGTTTTATTCATTTAAAAACCAATAGATTAAAAAACGCCGAGAAAAAGTTTACATTCATTTAAGGACACAAAATAGCTTGAAATCGTTAAAAACTGAAAAATGATAGATATTAAATTTTATTTTCATTGACCTATCTTCCATGCCTCAAGTTTTGCCACCCCACATAGAGAATATGATAATTCTGCACCATTTGGAAGGCACGATATTTCTGTTCTACTTTTGTTTGTCTTTACTCTCCTCTCTTGGAGAGGTAAAACATATAAGTGGTTTCTTTCAAGACTAACCACCCTGAAAATGGACCCTTTTGATATTTGCAGTATCAACTCAAAATCTGAATTTGTAGGATCGAAAAATAATTATAATGATACAGTGTAAAAAAAAAAGTCATTTTAAAACTCGAAAAATTCTTGAGCAGGTTTTAATCCGTTAGCACAGCTACAATTTTATATTAAAAATTCAAAAACAAAAAATATTGGTTTTGATTCACATAGTTTATGAGTTTGGATGTATTAAAGTGTCGCAATAGAATTATTACTATTTTTACTGCTTCAATTCAAATTGGAAAAATTACCCCAAGCTAAAATATTTCGGCCCTGCATGGCAAGGTGGTTAAGGCACTCGACTTGTAATTTGAGGGTCGCGGGTTCGAATCCTCGACACACCAAACATGCTCCCCCATTCAGCCGTGGGGGCGTCACAATGTTCGGTCAATCCCACTATTCGTTGGTTAAACAGTAGCCCAAGAGATGGGGATGAGGACTAGCTGCTTTCTTCTATTCTTACACTTACGTTATTGACTTTTGAGCGCAGCGGAAGTGCAGTAAAATATCGACAGTTTCACTCTTTCAGCATGGCCGAGCGCGTTAAGGCGTGCACTCGTAATCCGAGGGTCGCGGGTTCGCGCCCGAGTCGCGCTAAACATGCTCGCCATCCCAGCCGTGGGGGTGTATAATGTGACGGTCAATCCCACTATTCGTTGGTAAAAGAGTAGCCCAAGAGTTGGCGGTGGGTGGTGATGACTAGCTGCCTTCCCTCTAGTCTTACACTGCAAAATTAGGGACGGCTAGCACAGATAGCCCTCGAGTAGCTTTGTGCGAAATTCCAAAACAAACAAACAATCACTCTTTCAGGTTAAATTTTGTCCACAAAAAAATCTATTAAGAGCATGTTATAATAGAAAGAAAACATTAAATTCCTGCAAAATAAATATTTAATTGTTCTTAACTTTATAAATGTGTTTGTGTGTGATATTTTAGAGCAAATCTGTTGTGTTCATCGAGTGGAATCGTACCCCTGAGTTCATGATTGTAAATCCGAAAATTTATCGCTGTCACACCGGGAGACAATTATATAACTGAATGATATTGAAGAACTGTTTTAATTTTTGATGCCTTTTTAAGGTGGTTGAAGGAACTGGTTGTTTTGTTTATTTGTTTTAGATTTTTCGCACAAAGCTACTCGAAGGCTATCTGTGCTAGCCGTCCCTAATTTAGCAGTGTAAGACTAGAGGAAGGCAGCTAGTCATCACCACCCACCGCCAACTCTTGGGCTACTCTTTTACCAACGAATAGTGGGATTGACCGTCACATTATACACCCCCACGGCTGAGAGGGCGAGCATGTTTTAGCACGAAGCGGGCGCGAACCCGCGACCCTCGGATTACGAGTGCACGCCTTAACACGGTCGGCCATGCCAGGCCTTCTAAATATGTACATAGAAATGAAACTCCAATGCGCCAATGAGCAATATGGCCATAATACGTATAGGCCTAACTTTAAATTTTCATGGAATCGAGATTAATTTCATGGTTACCTAAACAATCTTCTTTATCATTAAAGTAAAGATAACTAAATAACTTTAATTTTAAATTTAAATCATCTGAAGTTGATCATCATTATTTTTTTTACATATTAAAATATTTTTGTGATTTTTGTTTTTAAAAAAACACAACACCTGTGAAGATAATAAGCGTTATAAACTTATTTCTGTTGGTCGGAAAAGACGTCTTTTGGCTTACAAAAATTCAATTGCATTCGTTACTGTTAGGTTAAAGTAGTATCTAAGAAATATTTCAGTGGTAGGTTTATGTTTGTTTAACAGATCGAAACTATAAATCTTCTGTCAAGGTATTTTAATACAGCAAGAATAAAACTGTAAAGTTATAACACATAATTATTTAAATAAGGTTCCTTAATCATAAGGTAGGCCTAACCGTTTTACCTAGGTTAATCAAATTAACGTTCCAATAAGAACGACACTAAGTTCTGTATTTTTAAATTACTTTTTTAGCTTCTTTTGTTTAATTGTAGATCTTGAGTTAGACGTCAAGTTAAACCGTAGGACAATACCTTTCTTGTGATCAACTCTAATGTTATAGTTTTTTTTTGATAACTTAGAACTAGCTTCAAACAAAAATTTCAAATTTCAAAACACTACCTTCTCAAACGATTCAGTTTTCGAATATATTGTTTGATAAAAAAAATGTCTCGGTTGTCGAACATAAACTCGGTTCCCGAAGCAAGCTGTCGTGGCCCGAAGTAACCCGACTGATGACGTAATAAGTAATTTTTGGAGGTTGCTGACGGATTAATTTAATTTACAGTATTTTTTATGAGAAAAATTGAATCGGTTTTCGAACAGCCTTCTGGAATGAGTTAAATTCGAGAACCGAGGTACCACTGTGTAATAAAATATCACAATTTAAAGGGAATCTATTCACAAATAAAGTAATATTAAAGTAACCACTTTATCTGGAACCATTAATATTTCAAACATAAGCATAAGTTTAAAAAAGTTTATACTGCTGAACCTTTTGTAAGTTTTTACCGCGATTACTTATAACCGAAAACTGATGTAACAAAACATTAGGAATAGTTATGTCTTTTTCCTATTGTGTAAAGAAACTTAAAAATTAGGAAATTAGGATTTACTTTTTTATCGTGTTTTGAAATGTACAGAGCTTGTAACATTGATCAGCTTTTCGGTCATTCGTTTTTCATAGATGCGGTTACAAATCACGCCGCTTCTTGTCTTGTGACGTTCTCTTTGTTGGTTTTGTGATCACGTGACAATACTCATTTAGATAAAAGCGTGAAAGACGTTACCGTTAGAAACTATATTGATTTGCAGTTCTTAATTACGAACCCAAGATATCATTCAGAACAGTATTTTGTCATGCAAGGTTCCAGTGTGATATTTGAAATTGAATTAAGTCTTTTAAATATTTTAGTCGTTTTTATAATTTGAATTTATTATTCTTAGCTGCTATTCTCATCAGTACCATTTTTAAATTATCAGATATTTCGGCTTGTTATGTATTTTCTGTTGCATTTCTTAAACACATTTGTGTTATTTCCGTATGATTTTTTTTACAATTCTTTATTTCCAAATATGTTCATTCAAATAAAACTCCAATGCGCCAATGAGCAATATGGCGACAAGAGGTATAGGCCTGACTTTAAATTTTCATGGAATCGAGATTAATTTCATTGTTACCAAATCAATCTTCTTTATCATTAAAGTAGAGATAAGTAAATAACTTTAATTTTAAATTTAAATAATCTGGAGTTTATCATCATTGTCTTCATTAACATATTAAAATATTTTTGTGATTTTGTTTTTTAAAAAAACACAACACCTGTGAAGATAATAAGCGTAATAATCTTATTTCTGTTGGTCGGAAAAGACGTCTTTTGGCTTACAAAAATTCAGTTGCATTCGTTACTGTCAGGTTAAAGTAGTACCTAAGAAATGTTTTAGAGGTAGGTTTATGTTTGTTTAACAAATCGAAACTATAAATCTTATGGCAAGGTATTTTAATACAGCAAGAATAAAACTAAAGTTATTGCACATAATTATTTAAAGGTTCCTTAAGTCTAAGGTAGGTCTAACCGTTATTCCTTGGTTCATCAAATTAACGTTCCGAGAAGAACGACACTAAATTCTGTACTTTTAAATTACTTTTTTAGCTTCTTATGTTAAATTTTAGAATTTGAGTTAGGAGTCAGACTAAACTCTAGGACAATACCTTTCTTGTGATCAACTCTAATGTTATAGTTTTTTGATAACTTAGAACTAGCTTCAAACAAAAATTTCAAATTTCAAAACACTACCTTCTCAAACGATTAAGTTTCCGAATATATTGTTTGATAAAAAAAATGTCTCGGTTGTCGAACATAAACTCGGTTCCCGAAGCAAGCTGTCGTGACCCGAAATAACCCGACTGATGACGTAATGAGTAATTTTTGGAGCTTGCTGACGGATTAATTTAATTTACAGTATTTTTTATGAGAAAAATTGAATCGGTTTTCAAACAGCCTTCTGGAATGGATTAAATTAGAAAACCCAGGTACCACTGTGTAATAAAATATCACAATTTGAAAGAAATCTATTCATAAATAAAGTAATACCAAAGTAACCACTTATCTGGAACCTTTAGTATTTTTAACGTTAGCATTAGTTTATAAAAGTTTACACTGCTAAAGGTTATGTTAACTTTAACCGAGATTTCTTGTAACCGAAAACTCATGTAACAAAACATTAGGTGTAGTTGTTGTTTTTTTCCTATTGTGTGAAGAAACTTACAAATTAGGATTTACTTTTTATCGTGTTTTGAAATGTACAGAGCTTGTATCATTAATCAGCTACTCGGTCATTCGTTTTTCATAAACGCGGTTCCTTTTCACGCCACTTCTTGTCTTGTGACGTTACCATTGTTGGTTTTGTTATCACGTGACAATACTTAAAAAGATAAAAGCCTGAACGTTTGTTTGTTTTTTGGAATTTCGCACAAAGCTACTCGAGAGCTATCTGTTCTACCCGTCCCTAATTTAGCAGTGTAAGACTAGAGGGAAGGCAGCTAGTCATCACCACCCACCGCCAACTCTTGGGCTACTCTTTTACCAACGAATAGTGGGATTGACTGTCACATTATACACCCCCACGGCTGGGAGGGCGAGCATGTTTAGCGCGACGCGGGCCCGCGACCCTTGGATTACGAGTGCACGCCTTAACGCGCTCGGTCAAAAGCGTGAACGACGTTACCGTTAGAAACTATATTGATTTACCGTTCAAAATTACATATCCAAGATATCATTCAGAACAGTATTTTGTCATGCCAGGTTCCAATGTGATATTTGAAATTGAATTAAGTATTTTAAATGTTTTAATCGTTTTTATAATTTGAATTTACTCTTCTTAGCTGCCATTCTCATCAATACCATTTTTAAAATATCAGATATTTCGGCTTGTTATGTATTTTCTGTTGCATTTCGTAAACATTTGTTACAAAGAACAAGAGAACTCGTGTTTATGTAACATTTGTTACAAAGAACAAGAGAACTCGTGTTTATGTAACACTTGTTACAAAGAACAAGAAAAATCGTGTTTATGTAACACTTGTTACAAAAAACAAGACACTAATTTTAATGTGACGCTTGTTACAAAGAACAAGAGAACTCATATTAATGTAACACTTGGAGCAAAGAAAAAGAGACTCTCATGTTTATATAACACTTGTTTCAAAGAACAAGAAACTATTATATCAATATAACACTTGTTGCAAAGAACAAGAGACAATCATGTTAACATAACACTGACTTGAAATCGATACGAAAGATAAATATACAACCCTGTAAGATGGAGCTCGAGAGCGCGCGTGGCGTGGAGCATCAGATATTTGTGTACTGAAGACAAGACAGCAGTGTGTAGTTTCAGGACTTCTTAAAGTTAAGGCGTGCGCTCGTAATTCGAGGGTCGCGGGTTTGCGCCCGCGTCGCGCGAAACATGCTCGCCCTCCCAGCCGTGGGGGTGTATAATGTGACGATCAATCCCACTATTCGTTGGTAAAAGAGTAGCTCAAGAGTTGGCGATGGGTGGTGATGACTAGCTGCCTTCCCTCTTGTCTTACACTGCTAAATTAGGGACGGCTAGCACAGATAGCCCTCGAGTAGCTTTGTGCGAAATTCCAAACCAAACAAACAAACAAATCTTAAAGTTCCGACTACTTTTTCATTGCATTAAGCTTGTTCGCCTCACTACACAAGATCACATCATATTTCAAATTATATACATATATATATAATAAAGACTGCGTTTTTAAAATGTTTTCATAATTATTTGATATTATGAAGACATTTTAACACGAGTTTGTAACCAAAGGAAACAAAAACGAACAAAAAAAAGACTCCCGTGTTCTCTAAATAAAACGGCTCTAACCAAGGCTGAGTAATGCAGAGTTAGAATGGCGAGTTGTTAAGTTTTGATGCATAGTCTGGCAGACTGGAAACAGTTAAAACTGATTTTATTAAGTTTAGATGTATAGTCTGGCAGACTGGAAACTTTTCGACTAATGTGTGTGTGTGGAACAGAACAACATCAGTTGACACTCATGTGGAACAGAACAAAAACAATTAACATTCGTGTGGAACAGAAGAATGACATCGAACATTTTAGATAGAAATATCAGATTCTTTTTTGCACGCGGAGAGACGTCTAATGTGGAAATCTTCACTGTTTTTATTGAGCTAGTTTCTTGGTGCTGGACCGGATGACTCATAAATAGAACCTACACAACACAGACACCTTTTTCCTGCTGTTCTCTCTCGTAGACTGCCCAATCACTGTTACTCACTTTGTAACATCTTGCAAATGATTTTAATCCTTCTAACATCCACATATTTATACACTCTAATAAGCTCCATGTTTGTCTCCACTGACTGATATTTTGTTTACTGGTTTTTACGCTCATATTTCGTTTTTGATGCACAATCTTATTTTATCGTATTTTTACATAAACATTTCCTCCACAATAAGGACTAATTATATTACAGTTTAAACATTCTATTTTTATAGTATTTATATAAATCTTTTATCTCTGTGTATGAATGGTCACAGTACAGTTTAAATATTATATTTTTACTGTTTTTATATAAACCTTTTATCTAGATTTAGGATTATATTACAATATAAAACATTCTATATATTAGTTTTCATATTCTTTTATCTATATTTAGAATTATATTACTTTTTGAAACATTCTAATTTTTATTTTCAAATAATTCTTTTCTGTAGATTTAGGATCATATTACTGTCGGAAACATTCTATTTTTACAGTTTTTATATACGTGTTTTACGTAGATTTAAGATTATTTTATTGTCTACAACGTTCAGTTTGTTTTTATTCTTCATACTTGAGGGACAAACAATTGAAAAGTCGGGAGATCGAGCGACCATGACACTAAAGACGCTCCTTTTTTACGGCTGTTTATAAGTATGACCGTCGATTACGTTGTTCTATTTGATACTAAACAACATTTTTATTTTGGAGGGTGTCGACGATTATTTGTCTTTCCTTTCTCGTGATTTGTAGGCCAAAAATAGAGACGGCTACATTCTTTGGCGTTTCACACCTGGCCATTAAGATTCGTTCCAAATTCAACATCAAAATTTTCATGCTTTCTTCCATTAGTGAATTTATTTATAAGTTGAATATTTAATCATTTTCAAGTCTTCAACCTTGTATTCATTTCTTTTGGTTTTCTCACATTTTGTTTTTGATCTCATCTGCTGCAAAGTGCTCTGTTTTTAATATTTCAAATTCCTCAAATTTATTCACAATTTTTAGTTATTTTATATATTTTCATTTTAAGACGAAAAATAAATAAAATCATTGTTCATTAGTCACAACCGATCAACAATAACAATAAGAGGTGCTTAATGTGTTAAAAGTTCAGCTGTCTTTACCTTTCCTATCTTTATCAGGCTGTTTTCCTATCTTTATCAATCCGCCTATTTGTCTTTATCTACCGGTCTTTTTTTTTATCTATGCGTTTTCTTGGCTTGTCCATCAGTTTTCCTGTTATTATACACCTGTCATCAAGGTACTGTTAATATAATATATAAGTGTACTCACACATTTCAGTGTCCATGTGTTGGGCTTCTCTTTGTCACATTTTAACGATGCTCAGAAGGTAAAGTCACAGTAAAGTGTGAATGTTGTGTTATGCTCTGTTTAATATCATAGAGACAAGTTATGGCAGTATCCGTGTAAGAATTGAAACAAATGCTTTTCTTTTCTTTTCGAGTTACAAAGGGAAAAGAAGGAACAACTGTGTTACAATTAATACAACGTTTCAAACAAACAACAGACTTGAATTGTGAGCCAAGGATAGAACCAGAAATACACACATTTACTTCATGTTGTACATGAAGATCAGCATGCAAGACACACCTGGATGTTTTTTGATTCTGAACAGTGATAAACTTGTTGTGACGTACATTCTTTGATAGTCGTAACCGACAAGTTAATCAGTTGGGTGAAGACAAATTCTGATCGAACTTAGTTTGCTGACCGAACACCGACGGGAATCGAACCGCTAATTTTAGTAGTGTAAATCCGTAAACTTACCGCTGTACTAGCGGAGGACCGGACCAACAGAGCCTGTCTGTTAGATATTAAAATATTGTAAAATATTTATTTCATACAACTTTACTCATAAAGCGGAGAACAACGTTTCGACCTTTTTGGTTCACTCTGATGCAGTCTATTAATTTGGTGACATCGTATGTTTATTATTAAGTTTGACAGATTTCTTTGTCGTTGTCCGTAACGCTTCATTACTGATAAGAGGAAACACAGTCGATCAGCTGCGCTTGTCGTCCACAATAAGGAATGAACTGTCACTCTTATAATGCGCTCACATCTTGCAGTGTGGGAAATGTTTTGTTTATTGTACAGATCCGAAATCCTGAGCTCTGCCGTAGAACTAACCTACCGTGTATATATAATGTACCATCCTAAAATGAACACAAATTTAAAAGGAAGTGTAAACCTATTTTAAAGCAATTAAATGTAACGGCTTATGACCAAAATAAACTTCCATAATCAGACCAGTGTTTACAAAAATCGGACAAACATTTTACTCACAATTGGTATTTCCTTTCCACAGAAAAACAAACTTCACTTGACGCTATTAATCGTAAATATTCTCTGATGATTAATCTACAATTACGTAGAAAACGTTTAGCACAAACGGAAATTGAGTAATTTTATCGATGGCAAGATAATTTGTTTCGAACATGAATGTAATAGCTACACGAGGGCTGTATGCACTAGATGTCCTGAAATTTGAATTGAAAGACTGGGGGGAAGGCAGCAAGTGAACAGCACACACCGCCAACTCTTGGACTACTATAATCAAACAGTACGATTGAACTAATACTTCGATAACTCATTATGCTCTCAAGGTGCATATTGTATTGATGTGGCAGGTCGCAAACCACGAATATTTGGATACACTGTCCGGTACGCTGATCAAACTCTGCCCGCTAGAAGGAACGATCATTCCAGAAAAGGATCAAGCGTGACAAGTGTCCGGATTATGAATCTGAAGACCAACGGTTTGAGGTTCGTTGACACAAAAACGTACCCGAATCTTTGGGCCATGCATGCGCTAAAAAAGTGACAGTGAACTTCCATTATTCGATTGAAGTAGCCCAGAGTTTTGTACCTAGAAAAACTGGATAGAAGTATATGTTAAAAGAGAAATGGACCAGTCGCTTTAGAATATTGGCGAGAACTGATGTGAAGCAATTCCAGGGCTAGTAGATTACCAAGCGAGTCAGTACAAATTGTGTAATTTGAGTTCTACTTTGCTTCTATGTGATGCAGGGCAAGAGAAATGGCATACAGTTCAGCAGTGAACACAGAAAATGTTGAGGGGTTTCTGTGTGCAACCATCGAACCACAACAAACCATGACGGTGCCCACACAGTCACTTGATTTCGAACCAACCTTCTATTCCTGTTTATATGGATGGTCTGAAATCAGGCCACTCTGTGGGCTCTGCCATCATTTGTTGTGGCTTGGTGTTCGAACACAGAAGTCCTTCAACATTTTCTGTGTTCACTACTGAACTGTATGCCATTTCTTTTATCTTGGAGTACCTGGTTTTCTCATATTATTTAAAAAAAACATATTTCGGGACTGTAATAAGCCATGGGCTGACCAGTGAATACTGCCATGTTATCCAAGAACAGACCCAATGTTTTTTGCAGCTCTCCAACCATTGTAGCACAAGCATCTTTGGACTCAGTTGTATGGTCTTAATGCAGATATATGGATTTGAAATTTTTTATTCATCAGAACTTCAAGTGCTCTGTAGAGATGAGGAACCCATATTGTTCCTAGGATGTTCACAGGATTTAATGTTTTTTTTCTTTTAGAGCATCACTGACACTTTTTTTAATTTCCTGCTTGCTTTGGCACTCAAATGATAGTGTTTGTAAAGACCTAAAAGAAAGTATTTTATGTCTGATAAAAACTTTCAATTCCTTCACAGCATCCAACGGTCCCCTTTCAAATAAGTGAGCCACACACTACACCCCAACTAACCAAGGCATCCCATCTCTAGTAAGAAGTGCGATAAGTCCATTTTCTGCTCCATTATTGATGGAAACACCAAGAGTGGTTGCCTTTCTTTTGCAGTTCTCTACACCAATTGTCACAAGTGCTTTTTAAATTGCTGTTTTTAATCCTGTGGCAGTATCACTGGGTGGGGCTTGCAAGTCCATAAATTTTATAACAACATTTCCTGCCTTAACAAATACAGTTTCTTCTTCAATTACTCCAGTGTCTTTTGGTACATCTAAGATGAAAGAAAACACTGCAGCATTATCAGGGTCTGCACACAGATCTAACATCATGTCATCAATACATATGATAAAATTTTTCGCTGATTTATCATTTATGTACGTGTCTCCCAGCTGCACTCCATTTATTTTCTGTAACCCACATAAAGTCTCATATGGAGAAGACGGCTGTTTTGTTATTACTAAGTAATAGGTGGTGGTGAAAAGTTTTTCCAGTTTCTCAAGCTGATAAGCATGTAAATTTCTCATGCATAAATCCATCTGCTGAATCTGTGGTTTAAATTTAGCATTGACAGGTTGAACACACGGAGTATGCCTTCCACTTGTATCGTGGGCTTTGATCAATTGTAGCCTAGTACTCAGTACTAACCTTGCTCACTTGAACTTGTTCAACTCGTGCACTTTTTCATGCAGTCTTAAATTGATTTTGTTGATTTGTCGGTTCTTTAAACTAACGTTATATGAAGACGGTGCCACAGTACCATTCTACTAGTGGTAGTTTTGTGTAAACATAACACAGTTAAGAATCATGTTGTCATACATGTCGAAGTCTTTCGCAAATTAACCAAAAAAGTCAAATTATTGTCTTTAGACTGCTCCGATCAGGCAGAAGTTTTCCCAGCTTTTCAGAAATGAAATGGAACACTTACTGATCTCAATTTACTGAAGCAGAATAGTTGAATTACACCTAAAAGTTTGTCGTCATTGTCTCCGTGCTTCTGTCTCAAACTGTTCGTTCGTGTCATAAAAAATATCACCAGAGAACTGGGTGGGGGCATTATGACTTCAGCGTTGGATCAAAGAAGAAGTTAGGAGAATATGATTGTGATCTCCATTTTTGGGTTCCAAAATAAAACAGTGAAAGATAAAACAAAACAGTTCAACTGCCTATAGATTCTTATAACTAGCCACAGCGAAAGAAATGTCAGACATTTCGATCATCTTTTACTTTAAGTTTTATCAACTTTCTGTTTCACTCTTAACAGTAATCTTTTGCAAATCAATGACAACTTGCTTCAGATACACAAATTAGTAGTTTCTCAAAACCTTAATTACTCACCGAGCGAAAGAAAACGTTTTCTTAACAATGCAGAGTAAAGTCGAACATGGCAGGTGAGGACAATCGCAAAACAATATACCAAAGTTGAGTATGGCAGTGAAAGAGTTAAGGGCATGATGGCCAGGGGGAAAACTTTGTGGTGTACTATTCCCTTGGTGCGTTAAACACGTGCTTATTTTGCTTAATGGTTAATCCAGGGCTGATGTCAAAAGACTTTTTATTTGGTTTCAGAACTATTCTTTTGCGGCACATAGAGATCTGTCTGCACTCCCATTGTCGTAGTGGAACGAAGTACAGCAGCATACATTCAAGATGGACAGCAACTTTGGAGCCTCAAGCTAATTAATGTATTGAATTGTCTTTAAACGCTGCACCACTTTTTCTCCCAATAATTTAGGGCAAGAATAGAAGTAGAATGGATGAAAGCCATTGCAACTGGCGCAATGAGGGTCCGTTTCACATTCGTGGTCCTTGCCACCTCAATGAGCACATATCAAGGAACCACAAGACGATGTCTTCGAGTAACCAAACCGCTGACACTGAAAACGTTTGAGAGGCCTTGGAATGTATGGTCGTGCCTTGCAATTAAGATAACCTGCCTTGATGGTGGCTGGTGCAAATAATGATGTAAATGTTAAAGTGAGGACATTAATCAGCATCATAAAGTGGAGATACGCCTCACTGCAGAAATTCCTTGGGTGGAGAAACCAGCGAGGATCTGTGACCTGGGGATGCACTTCAAATCTCTCTCAACAATAACTTTTCGTAATGAATTCAAAGTAGGATGAGGCGTAACCTCAATAGGTATATTTTCAATCTCATTTGAATGTGAGGAATTCACTGTGTTGATATATGGATGTTTCCATTAATACGTCACCAGAGCGAAGTGAATGACAATTGTTTATTGATTCCTTCGACAGTAGTCTCAAGTGTGTTCTCCTTCTTAATGGTAAGATATATATATTTGTTATTATTACTTATTTGGTTAACTTGAAGGAAACATACGAAAATCTTGAACTTCTTATTGATAAAGTCAAATATAAATAATGTGTTTGGCTACTTTGTGGAGACCTAAAAGTCTTTTGAATGTGTTGGATGAACAGTACTGTTATATAAAGTTTCTGTGTTTGCGTGTGTGAAATGGGACAAGCAAAGTACTAAATCAGCACGGGATAAAGAAGTAATGGCCACCCAGAGTTAGCCTGATAGCAGGATAGAAAACATTGAACGTGAAAGTTTGGTTGACACAAAGAAAGTCCTATTAGGTCCACTTCAAATGAAAGTGGACTTGACGAATCAGTTTGTGAAGACCTCAGACAAAGATGTTAACTCTTTCAAGTCTCTGTATGAACAATTTCCAACTTTTTCAGGTGCGACACTTAAAGAAAGGACTTTGTTTGGCCTCATATTATAAAATTGACTTTTGGCATTGTTTCACTTCATGTATATATATATGTGTGTGTAAATAGCTTACATACTGCAGATTACATTTATTGTTAATGGCCGAGTGAATGAGCAATATAAAAGAATAGTTAATTAAATATTTCACTGCGATTATTTGTACACGTTTTCAAATTATTTTCACAATTGATAATACCACCCGAATGCACTGGGTATATCCCATCATTCAGAAATTATCCAAAAACTAGTGTCAGTCTAGTCGAACATCATGAAAATCGTAAAAAACAAATTAAATTCAGTAATTGTACAAAGCCGAGTGTTCGCACCAAAAACGATTCAACTTCTACTGACTAACCCTCGTTTTGGAAACACAGTTACCATTAAATACCTTATAAAAAAAGCAAATGGGTAGAAACCGGCCTCTAATATTTCGACTAATTGTACTCCCTACCTCCACATGGCCTAGCGTGTTAAGGCCTGCGAATCGTAATCTGAGGGTCGCGGGTTTGCATTTCCGTCGCACCAAACATTCTCGCTCTTTCAGCCGTGGGGGCGTTATAATGTTACAGTCAATTCCACTATTTGTTGGCAAAAAATTAGCCCAAGAGTTATCGGTGGGTGGTGTGTTGTATTACACTGCTAAATTAGGGACGGCTTTCGAGTAGCTTTGTGCGAAACTTAAAAACACAAACCCTACTTCCACCGTTCCAAAACAAAGAAGATATAAAAATGTATACCCGACCATATGTGTGTGTGACTTTTTTATCATTATCCGTGACAGCTTACTGGATTAACATCACTGTTTGGATTTTGACTGAGAGATGGGATATCCCATTGGCATTATCCATTATGACAATAAGTTGGTAACATGGACCAATAAACTCAATGTTATACTGATATAAATCAATAAATTTGGGAATTAACCGAAATTATATAGTAAAGCACATACTTATGCAAGTAGAAGTATACAAAAACCAACACGTAAGTGGTACGCAAACACAAACAATACTGTCATTAACACCATGTTAAACATAATAATGGATATTTTAATTATTTTTATTTATGTGTGGAGACATTATTAAATCCTGCGTGACTCCAATGTAAAAGGTAACACTTGCTTAGTCGGTACGTATGATATAGTAGAGACACATTCACCACTATCTGTAAATATTTCAAATTTTATTTATAAGTGGGAACATTATAAAATCCTGGGTGGCTCTACTGTACATGGCCGAGCGCGTTAAGGCGTGCACTCGTAATCCGAGGGTCGCGGGTTCGCGCCCGCGTCGCGCTAAACATGCTCGCCCTTCCAGCCGTGGGGGTGTATAATGTGACGGTCAATCCGACTATTCGTTGATAAAAGAGTAGCCCAAGAGTTGGCGGTGGGGGGTGATGACTAGCTGCCTTCCCTCTAGTCTTACACTGCAAAATTAGGGACGGCTA
Organism: Carcinoscorpius rotundicauda; assembly: GCA_011833715.1. NCBI lineage: Eukaryota > Metazoa > Arthropoda > Merostomata > Xiphosura > Limulidae > Carcinoscorpius > Carcinoscorpius rotundicauda. The sequence goes on along the minus strand of CM022399.1, from coordinate 80,446,225 downwards.
GCACAGATAGCCCTCTAGTAGCTTTGTGCGAAATTCCAAAAAACAAACCTAACAAGGCTCTACTGTAAGAGGTAAAATTTAACACTGGTCGTTGTTCCAGCAGTGTAGGTGTATTTGATACAGTGAAGACATGGTCACCACTATCGGTATATATTTTCAATTTCTTCACAAGCTTCATAATTCTTCTAATTATTTGAAATATCACGAGAATAAGTTTTATGTGCTTTTTCTCAACATACCATAAAGGAATAAAAATGTTTCATACTTTAAATTAAGCTTCAGAAATATATTTCTGTACATTAGCATGAAAATTACGTGTTTATACTTTTATATCATCACAGAACCAGTTTTATGTTTATAATTTAATATAATGCACTGAAGTATTTACTTACAGTCCGATTATGTTTTAATATATATACATGTAATTATCAACGTATTTTGAACTTTCTCTGTTAATTTGTATAAAAACAAATAAAATTATTTATGGCATTGTCAGTTCATCACTAGATTGATTTATAACGTCCACAAACCAAAAGGTAAAAGAACGTTTTTATTATTCACTCTGCTTCCCGATAGTGCAGAGGCGAGCTTACATATTTACAACGCTAAAATCACAAGTTTGATCCTACTTGGTGGACAGGTTAAATAGGATGATGTGGTTTTAGCTATAAGTAAATACATTACTTTTCACTTACAAAAATATTTTCTCAACTGTACAGATAACTTTTCTCCAGAATTACATAATTCACTTCCGATATTCACAAATCTTGTTGAAACAATAAATTTCTTAATTTTACAAAATTTCGTTAAAAGAATAAATAAGCTAACAACTAACTGTAAGCATAAAAAGTGTTTTATTCATGGTGGAACATATTGCTTGTTTAAAGAATTCATTGGTCTGTCCTTAAGAAACAGAAAACATATGTTCACTATTTTTTTGCCATAAGTGAAACACTTTATGTTTATAAATCGCTCTGTTCGCATACTGTTATAATTACATGATGTTCTTGACAAATAATGTGTTTAGTTAAAAATTTATTGATCAACTCTAGGTATTATTCAATATTTGTTGCCAGTAGTCATATCCAGTTACAGTTTTAACGCCTTTACTATTTCTCTTAAACCTGGCTTTTATTAAGTTCTTGTTCCACATATTCAAGTATTTCTCTTCATAAATCACAGTATTCCGTTGCTGTACATTTAACTTTTCAAACAGCACTCGAACCACAAGTGTAGAAGTCTTATCTCTTTTTTTTCCTTTCCTTAAGTTTCTGATAAAACATGAAAATAAGTTAAAAATGTATTATATCGCAATAAAAATAAATGAATTAATGGGGACTCTGTAAAATATTTTAAATAGAGATTTCTTCATATCATACCTTTGCTATTAAAGTTAAGTACTTTTAAGTTTACATTATAAATTCATAATAATATAAACATTTACAGTTAAACAATATAAGCAGGTCAGGGTAATAATCTGAGACTCAAAACTTGTAAAACTGTTCACAAATCAAAAGAAGGAACTGTGTCGAAATAAATGTTTATTAGATTAGAATAAACTTCAATTGTGTTCTTTATTCATTGTCTTCATCAGATTTAGAAGTGTTGGTTCCATCAAACACTGGAACGTTTCTCCAGAGACTCTGTGCACCCAATGTAGCTAGGTAATTACTTTGTGGTACAAGAACTATTTTGACCACAGCTTTTTTTACATCTTCAAGAAACTGATCAATTCTTCTCCTGTGGTCAGAGATATATGATGGGAGGTAACTGGTTACTTTTATTGTTCATCGATTGTGACGAAGAAGAAAAATTGAGGATTTGGTAAAATATGGACATTTATCGACTAGTGTAGCAAGAGCGGCTTTTTTGAATGGTCACATAAAGATATTCTGTGTTCAGTGAGTAGCTTTAGAAGTATTGTGTTGTTTGTGAGACACATCTTTGTTATATCTTTCAACTTATCAGTTTCAGACATTTTCACATTGCAATTGTATACAGTGCTTGAGATACTAACTCGTCATCAATAAAAGAAGACCCATGAGTGCGTCACTCTAAATTTTTACTTGGTTTCAGCGACTCTTTCTTATTGGTGAAATATAGAGAGTTTATACTGTCTCATACACTCAGGCGATAGTTCAATATAAGTGGCCGACATGTTGAGGAACTAATTTCAAAGCTGAATCAAGTTATGTATGGATAGAGTCGATAATTGGTGTGTCCATTCAGCAAATTTTGGCATTAGCTAGGAGTATTATAGTTGTGTGTTGACACGTGCTTCCCAGTGTGCATGTCGCAGTAGAAATTTAGATTCTTCAGACAAAGCGACGTTTCTCCAATCTTCAATCATCCAGTTTTGGTGATCCCTTGCCCACTGTAGCCTCATCTTCCTGTTCTTAGCGAACAGGAGGGAAATCCAGTGTGGTTTTCTGCTGATGTAGCCCAATATGCTTCTGCACATCATTGCTGTAAAGAGTGGTTATGATGGTCTTTCTGTCAGCTTGAACGAGTCTGGCCACAAAGTGTTTTTTCCACAAAACTTGCTCACTGGATTTTTTTTATCACCATTCTCTGTAACTTCTGGAGACTGTAATGAGTTAAAATTCCATACTTTTCCATCTGAAATTAAAATCAACGCTCTGAAACAATAATACACATTGTATAAACCCATAATTTAAAAATTTATCTGGAAATGTATTTTAAAAATTTAATTTCTGAAGAAAGAAAATTGTAACGAGTTATTTAATTTATTAATTGGTTGATCTATTAACGTTTTTAATTAAACTTTGATGTTTCAAATGACTTTATTACAACATAAACTAATTTTAATTTGATGATTCGTTGTACGCCTACATTGTATCGTGAATAAACTGTTAAGGCCATCTGATCAATGCTTTGAGCATTACTTCGAAACACAATTTGATTTGCTGTATATGTACAAACTTTTATATATATAAGTGAGACAGAGAGATGAATTTATTGGTAATAGTAAAATTGAGAAATATTTTCACAAAACTAGCTTTTGTATTTTGAAATAAACTCAATATTAACGGAAGAATATTTATTAATATTAAGTCTTAGCATATACTAGGGCCGGGCATGGCCAGTTGGTTAAGGTGCTCGACTCGTAAACATGCCTCTCTTTCAGCCATGGGGGCTGATTATACGACAGTTACTCACTCTATTTCTAGGTAAAAGAGTAGCCAAAGAGATGGCGGTGGGTGGTAATGACTACCTGGCTTCTCTGTAGCCTTACATTGCGAAATTAAGTACGGCTAACGCAGATAGCCCTTTAAGAGTTTTGCTCGAAAAACCAAAAAACAAACGAACCATATATTAGAGATTAAAATATTGTGTAAATTTTGAGTCACATTATTACTACTTCTTGTAAGAAGTGAAAATTATTTTTATTAAACTTGCATAGTTTATATGGTATTTGAATTATTGTTGTCAATAACAACTCGGTGAAAATGAATTGAACCTACTATTTATGATAAATATGTAAAAGGCCCCATTGGCACAGCGGTATGTCTGCATACTTATATTGCTAAAAGCCGTGTTTTGATAGTCTTGATGGGTAGAGCACCAATATCCCTTTGGTTTCTTCCCCCGGTAAGGCTGTGGATTCACCATGCCAAAATCAGAGGTTCAGTTTCCCTCGTTGGGCTCAACAGATAGCCAGATGTGGCTTTACTACAAAAAACACTTTTTGGCCAAGTGTGTTAAGGCATTTGACTCGTAATCCGAGAGTTGCGGATTTGAATCCCGGTCGCAACAAACACGTTCGCCCTTTCAGCCATAAGAGCATTATAATGTGACGGTCAATCCCACTATTCGTTAATAAAAGAGTGGCCCAAAGGTTGGCGGTGGGTGGTGATGACTGGCTACCTTCCCTCTTGTCTTAAATCACTAAATTACGGACGGCTAGCGCACATCTTTGTAGAAGTAATAGTTTCTTTAAAAGTTAAAAAAGGTTTATTTTTGTTAAAACACATTGTTATAATGAGATACTTCTTTATAACTTCCTGGTTTTTGGTGTATCAAACAACTTTGCTTTTATCGGAAAAGCTTTTCCAAGAGGTGGCAACAATTGTTGAATCGATTTAGTATGTCAATATTTCTTTATCAAAATCTTATATTTACATAAAATCACATGTATGACAGAGTGGTATTGTTTTGGTAAAATAGTTAAGAATTCCAGATGTATGTATATATGTTTGTTTGTTTTTGAATTTTGCACAAAGCTACACGAGGGCTATCTGCGCTTGACATACATAATTAAGCAGTGTAAGATTAGAGGTAAGACACCTTCCACCAACTCTTGGGTTATTCTTTTACCAACGAATAATGAGATTGAACGTCACATTATAATGCATCTAAGGCTGAAAGGGCAAGCATGTTTGGTGCGACAGAGATTCGAACTCGCCATCCTCGGATTACGAGTCAAACACCTTAACCCACCTTTCCAGACCGGGCCTCGAAACAGAAATTTTCAAATGTTTGGTTTCAAGAGACTGACTTTTAACATTATATAAAAAAAATTACTCAAATACTCTATGTTCATATAATTGTATTAAGTTATACGACTGAATGTTACTTGGCGCCACTATTTTCATATTAAGATCCCACTGAAATTTCAAATACATCTTAAAATGTTTACTTGGTGATTTTAGTACATAGTGAGGTGTTAATCAGTAGTTTGTTTAAGATTATCTTACAATAAGAATAATTTTATACAAATATTTCTTTACTGTTGGGCGCTCAACTCCAAGTCTAAAGATCACGTTCTTTCAGTAATAGCGTTATAAAGTGACAGTCAATCCTTTATTTCTTTGTAATAGAGCATCCCAAATGTTGGCCTTGGGCGGTCATAACTAGTTGCCTTCTCTCTGGTCTCACATTGCCAAATTAGGGATGACGAGTGCATATAGCGCGTATATGATCGTGTGATAAAGCGACAGCCAATTCCTCTATTTCTTTGTAACAGAGCAACCCAAATGTTCGCCTTGAGCAATCATAATTAGTTGCCTTTTCTCTGGTCTTACACTGCTAAATTAGGGATGGCAAACGCATATAGTTCTCTTGTAACTTTCCTTTATAATTGAATAACAAAGAAACAAACAAAGTTTCTCTGGTAGTGTGTTGTGGTTTCTCGTAAGAAGAAAATAGTGTTATAGATTTAGGGATTCTAATATAACGATCAATCCGTTAGCACGGGTTTGAAGGTTGTTCAAACATTCATACAAATAGTGTTGAATGACTGTGGTTTCCGTCAAGTATATTATTTGAAAATTAGGAACACCAAGCGTTAGAAGCCATCTTAGCTTTCGTAGGTTTCCACGACTATCGGTTTTCATTCCACCACACACCTGTGTGCGTTCATCACGGCGTCACACAATAACTCAATCTTAGTTTAAATATTTATTAAAATAACTTTCAAGTTAGCAGTTCTAAATAAAAGAATTGTTACCAAGTTAGCGAATGTTTGTTACCGAAATGTTACTATTATTCATATATGAAATTTACACTTAAAGTTTGGTAAAGAAAACTTTTTAAACATTCCTGTCAATATTTTTCTGCTCTAAAGAAAACTTACCAGACAGTGGGCACGATTCATTACATATAAACAATTAAGTACCATGATGAGTGAAGAAATAATTATAAAGCTTGAAACGGTAAGTGAATAGCAGTTAATTAGAGAGGGTTTGTTTGATTTCTGTCATATCTCTTTACAGCTTTGGTGAGTCGAAGTGAATAAAATTAAATGTTTCATGCTGAGTTGTATAATAAGTTAAATATCTTGAAGAAAATGGTGAGATATTTGACTCAGTGGGAAGGTTGCTCGTCATCACCACCCACCGCCAAGTCTTGAGCTACTCTTTAACGAACGAATACTGGGTTTGACGGTCAAACAATAACGCCCCCTTAGCTGTAAGAGCGAGCATGTTAGGTGCGACTGGAATACGAACCCGCGACCCTTACACTACGAGTCGAATGCATTAACCTTCCTGTCCATTCCGGGCGCTGTTTAGTATTGAAATGCATTATAAATGCAAGAAATATCGTATTTGTATCTCACAACAACTGGTACGTGTATTAACGTTTTATAACGTTATTCTGTACTTATCAATAAAAGTGTTAACACCCATACCAGCCGTTCTGAGGTACATTTTTATTTTAAGTGGATTTCTCGTTATGAATAAATATCGTATTTATTGAATTAAAAGTTTAAATATGTTAAATCAAGATTATTGTTGGGCTTAAAGAATTATACACATTACTATTATTGTTAACTGACATTTGAAGATTTTTTTTCTAATTAACGAAATCGGTAGAGTAAGTAAACTACTTTCAAATACGACTTTCTGTCTTGAGATCCAACTGAAGTGGTTCCGAAGGTGAAAAAACTTTCTATAAGAATAGTGATATTAAATTTAATTGTTTTCTCCTGAACTGGGAAAGTATAACATGTTTGTATTATGCGGTATCAAATTAAGTAAATTAATCGTAATAAACAACAAAGAAAACTTTCTCAAGATTCAGCGTGAAATTTAGGTACAATCAAATATAATATATACAAAGTTTCTCTTTGGAACTTCTTTCTTAAATCTGTCTTAGTAGGTAATGTATGATATTAATCAAAATAAGACCGATAATGAACATATTATAATACACTAGTATATGCAATGAAGAACCCGTATAGCTACGGATACGTTTATTTTTCGCATTTCATGAGCCATAATCTTATTTTTTATTTGTGTTTGTGAGGGGTATTTCTCCCAGTGTTCCAAGGCCTTAAATATACACTACGTGTTATATTATATACGTAAATTCATATATATATATATACACACACACAGTGGTTCCTCCGTTTTCGAATGGCTTCCTTCTCGAAGAATTAAGTTTTCGAACATATTAATTGAAAAAAACAATGTCTCGGTTGTCGAACATAAACTCGGTTCTCGAACCAAGCTTGGCGTGGGCCGAAAATGGTCGAAGGGTCTTTCGGATCATTAGACGGGTTATTTCGGGGGTTCGGGCTAAAATGTGCTGTGAACGTTCTCGTTTTTATTTCTTTTCAAATATTCTGATTAAATAAGCCATCATGGGGACAAAGAAGGATAATGAAAGCAGCAAACCCAAAAGAAAAGTTGTTAGAGACACAATAGAGGTGAAAAAAATCTCACAGCGAAGTATGAGAGTGGTGTTCGCGTGTTTAACCTTGCTACACAGTTTGGTATGGCGAAGTCTACAGTCTGCACCATACTGAAGAATAAAGAGTTCATCAAAGGAGCTGATATTGCAAAAGTAGTGACAGTGCTTACAAAACAAAGATCACAAACAGTGGAAGAGGTAGAAAAACTGTTATTGATTTGGGTAAACGAAAACAGTTACCTGGTGATAGCATTTCTGAGACCATCATTGACCTCCTGAAAAGCACCGCTGGAACGAGTGCTGATACAAGCGATGCCTTTTAGGCTAGTAGGGGATGGTTTGAAAAAGTTAGGAAGAGAAGGGGCATACATAGTATGATGAGACACGGGGAGGGTGCCAGGCAGAAACAAACCGTATTAGACAAGTTTTAAGTGAGAAATAGGTCCAGTGAGTCTCAAGCAGGTTGTAGCAGTGCAAAGCGACAGAAAAGAGAAAAACTCCAGAAGTAGAGTTATTTGACGTTTTAATGGAAGGTGACACCCCTTCCAAACAATAATAACCCCCTTACTCTCCACGTTCCTCACCACCTTTCACTTACGCCATCAGCTCTCCTCAGCACAGGTAAAGTGAAGTTTAATTTTCATTTATTGTTTTTTTATTGTGTTTATACTTTTTGTGGTTGACTTTATACATGTAAGTATTTTTATGCAGGTATAAATTAGGAATATTTTACTTAAAATGCTTCATAATGCGTAATTTTTGGAGGTCTGTAACGGATTAATTTAATTTACAGTAACTCTTATCGGAAAAATTGATTCGGTTTTCCAACAACCTTCTGGAACGGATTACTGTCGAGAACAGAAGCGCCACTGTTATTGGTATAAGCATCAGTTACTCAAGCAACTACCTGATGTAAGTGTAGGTTGGTCAATGTGACTTGTAACTAACCAACGTTAACACGTGTGTTTGTTCTCAAACAAGTAGTCATTATTCAAAGCCAAAAACTGTTTTGATAAAAGTAGTAAAAGCCACAACCACAATTATCCACTGGTACCACATCGGTAAGTTTTCGGATGTATAACCTGGTTCATGTGCAAAAACACGATACCGGTTTATGTACATTATGTAGTAAAGACACGGAGACAGTGAGACATTTATATTGCCTGTATCCAATGGTTAAACACTAGTATTTGATATTATTTCATTTGTCGCGGCATGGCCAGGTGGGTTAAGGCGTTCGACTCGTAACCTGAGGGTCGAGGGTTCAAATTCCCGTCGCACCAAACACGCTCGCCTTTCAACCGTGGGGGCGTTATAAAGTGACGGTCAATCCCACTATTCGTTGGAAAAAGAGTAGCCCAAGTGTTGGCGGTGGGTGGTGATGACTAGCTGCCTTCCCTCTAGTCTTACACTGCTAAATTAGGGACTGCCAGTGCAGATTTCAAACCGGAATTCAATCTCCTTGGTGGGCAAAGTACAGATAGCTGTATGTGTAGGTTTAAACTTAACTATAAACAAATAATTATCCGAACTTCGCTGTAGAATGTTTATCTATCTAGACAAATACTAATGCGTTACTTTTAATGCACGGGTCTAAAGTCCTAATGTTAATGTTTGCAATACTCTACCTCATAACATATGAGTTTTAAGTTTTGATCTCAAAATCGTGATACGCTACTTTTAATACACAGACCTTAAGTTCCACTATCAAAGTGTTCGTAATATAAGGTACTTTTATTACACGGGTCTTGAGTTATAATGTCAAAGTTTGTAATACGCTACCTTTAATATATGGGTCTTAGGCTTTGACCTCAAAGTTTGTGATACGCGATTTTTAATACACGATTTTTAAGATCTAATGTTCGTGATACACATTTTTGAAGATGTGGTTCTTCTTATCTCAAAGTCCATCACGACTATAAACTGTGTATGTTACAAAATAAAGCCACAAAAACGAATCACATTTGTACTAAAGACAAGGACTCAGAATAACTTAAGTCCAGATTGATCTGCAGTTTAGATGTTCTGAGCAGAAACTTAGATCTACTTGAAGTGACTGTTTTTGTGAATAAAATACAAAATGAAATGTTTGAGTAACAAACAGTAAATTCCGGTTTATGGTAAGGATTATCACAACAAATTTATCTATCGTACTTGTATAGGAAACGTAACGAACAACAACAATAATAGAACTGTAAACAGAGGCATTATTGTTGAATGTGGGTGGGTGAGTTTGTATGTTTTCTTGTAGCAAAGCCACATCAGGATTGAGTCGACCTAAGATAATCGAACTCATGATTTTAGCGTTGTAAATCTGTAGACGTAATGCTGTACCAGCGGGGGAACATATTGTTGACCAAGAATGACTCGTACTGGTTTGTTATCCAGTCAGAAGAATGGTTAATTTAAACGAATGATAAATACAAACCAAGGACCTTCTAACACTCTTATTTACTAATCTACAGTGGTTATTTAGCTATGTCAGATCAGAGGTTTAGGAATTTAATTTCACAATCTTTTCAATTATGGGATCGTAAACCTGAATTCGTGGGCACAATCGAATGTGGAAATATCCCCATTGGTGTTTAAAAATGTTTCTCATACAATACCTAGTTGTTGTGCTGAGAAGAAAAGCATCTCTTTAGGTCATAAAACAACTTTGACTTTTGTCATGCTGAAAACAACAATGCCAGCTTGATTAAACAATTTCGAATTATTTTGTGTTGAAAATAACAGCGTCGGTTCCATTAAAAACTGTTAGCCCAAGAACTTGGCGGTGGTTGCAATTGACTAGTTACTTTCTTCTATTCTCTCTGCTAGAGCCGGCATATCCTCATGGCTCTGGTACTTGAATTGCAATCTTCGGCTAGTGGTTTCGAATCCTGTCACCAAACTTGCTCACCCTGTGAGCTATAGAAGCGTAATATCGTGAAAGGCAGTTCCAGTTTTTAAGCCGGTCTTGGCCAGGTGGTTAGGGCTCTCTACTCGCAACTTGAGAGCCTAAAGTTTGAATCTCCGTCATTGAATCTACTTGCCCTCTCAGTCGTGAGGGTGTTATAATGTGACGGTCAATCCCACTGTTCATTGGTAAAAGAGTAACCAAAGAGTTGAAATTGGATAGCGATGGCCTTGTCTTAAACTGCAGAATAAGGGGCGACTAGCGCAGATAGCCCTCATGCTGCTTCGAGCGAAATTCAAATCAAACAATTCCACTTTTCATTGGTAAGACGTAGACTTTCCTACCCTTTATTCTATCGATTGCAAATCAGGAGATGGTATCGCAGATAGTCCTCGGGTGAAATTTAACAACACACGTATCAGTTCAAAGTTAAAGGCGGCTGCGTTTCGATAACCCTCAAAACAACAAACAGAAAAAAAACATTGTAAATTTCACCTTTAACATGAAGTGTACGTCGTTGCTGAAACATTTTGCTTCCGGGGAATTTTCTCAGACGTTTTTCAACTTATTCTCTGTTTCGGTTATAGCTGTTTCCCACGTCACCTTACTCTGTTTCAGTTTTTGCTGTTTACTACGTCAGCTTGTTTCAGTCATAGCTCTCTACCACATCAACTTATTCTATGTTTCAGTTATAGCTGTTTAAACGTCTGCTAAACCTGTATTTCAGTAATAGCTTTTTCTTACGTCAACTTACTCTATATTTCACTAACAGCTGTTTACCACGTCAGCTTACTTTATGTGTCAGTTACATCTGTTTACTACGTTAGCTTACTCCATGTTTCAGTTACAGTTGTTTCTCACGTCAACTTACTCTAAGTTTCAGTTATAGCTGTTTCGGTCACAGCTGTCTACCACGTCAACTTACTTTGTGTTTCAGTCACAGCTGTCTACCACGTCATCATACTCTTTGTTTCAGTTCCAGGTGTACATGATGACGACAAAACATTTTTAGACACTTGAACTTCCTCCTGATGGCATCAAAACAAACATCCATTGGCATGTTCCAAGTATTACTTGGTGACATAAATATGCATCCAATGGCATGTTCTGACCGTCGCCATATTGTAGTCACATTACTCACCTATCTGAAGACACTAACATGTACTTTCGACCAAAAGTAATATGGTCTTGGCAAGAATTTTATAGTAAAATTATATTCCTTAAGTTATATTCAAGTCTTATGGCTAAAACTGTATTTTTTTTCTCAGATGTAGTTGTGTTATTTGAGCAAATTCAATAACTTTGTCTTCCAGTGTCAAATTTTCACTCTTATTTTTATCTTATTAAAGTTCTGATTTGAAGGAATGCGAAAAAAAATGCACAAATACGATTTTTAAAGGTTGTTGTGGATTAAATATTTTAGTGCAAACTAAATAACACGCAGTGTTCGTAACTACCTGGCAATGGAATATTTCTCCAGCTGCTCCAGAAAAAGAATTTCAAGATTAACCTGAATCTAAATTACAAAGACACTAAACCTAAACGGAAAAGCAAGCCGAGCTGAAAGTATAAAAATAACAAAGCCTAAAATACGAAAACCAGTCAAGCTAGAAGTACAAAAACAAGAGAAGCTCAATCACTAGGTATGAAAAGATGAAAAATAAGAAAGTAATATGTATTCGAAAATGTAATTTATAGAAAACTTACAATCTTTATTATCTTTACTGCTAGATAATTCAACATTATCTCAACTGCTACTGCTACACCTCCACACACCGAATACATGACCTTGTCTACCACTAAAGAAATTTATTTACTGCATGGGATGAGGTTAGTTATGTATTAGTTTTCATGCTCAGTTTTGGAAACAGCGGATTACACACAGTTTGGCAACTAATTAAAAATTCTATTTTTTGTTTCGTTTAAAAAGTATTTGAACATTTGACTGAATAGAAAGGATCTGCTGATTTTTCGTGTCTGTTTGTTTTGTATAGATATGAATGGTCTGACAAATCAAGTTGGAACCCCACGTCCCTCAGAGGACATCTTTTTTTTCCATCGCAGTGACCTCTGGTGGGTCTTCAATTATTATCTCATTCTTCCTCTTCCGCTGACTCTTGAACCTCAGGGACTTCTGGTTTCTCATTTGGACTCTGTGATCTAACAATGTTGTTTTTAGATGTTGTTGAATTTATTTCCTCTGTTAAATTATTGTAAAAACTAATAAAGCATTCTTCAAGAAAATTCAGTGGCTTTCTCGCACCTTTTTCTCCAGTAAAAATTAACCACACACTGCTAGAATGTTATGTTTAATATGGTAAGCTTCATGGGATATCAAGCTATTGTTGAGACGATTAGCTTAATATAAAAACACAGCGACCCGAAATATTTCAAAACATTGGTCGTAAATAAAATACAAATCTCCAAAAGTAGTTTCTATTTTCAACACAGAATAAATCATATTTCGTCTGTTAGTAAAAATGGCGCTTTATTTTTGATAATTCTTATTCTACTTAGTATGACAGACCAGGATTCACTGACCGAATCGAATGCAGATATTTTTAACTAAGTGATTAGGTTAATGAGAAAATTTAAGTTTCAGTTTTCCTTAAGATACAGAATCATTTCTTGAAGCCACAGCCAGAACAGCGGTAAGAAAACGGCTTTATAATGCTAACATCAAGGGTTCCATTACTCTTTGTGAGCTCAATAAATAAACAAATTTTACTGTGCTGAAAGGAAAATACATTCACTTCCTGAATGAATTTGAAATTGTTTTACAAATTACATTAAAATGCATCCTCTTTACGATCGATAGAACTATATACAACATACCAAAGACACACAGTTAAGCCGAGTATAATTATAATGCATGTACGATATTTATAAAGGATTTTAACTCGTTTTGTAGCTCACTATATAATAACCTAAATTAATTTAGGTGTGAATAATACTGAGGAATTTTGAACAGATGAAAATGAGGTCCACAGTGACTACGTCACAGATTATGTTTTCAATTTTATTTTTGGTAAAATACACGAAATCAGAAAAAAAAATTGATATAATACAGTTAATTTTACCAACAAAAATAAGAAATCATAAAAAAAACATTTATTCCGTCACAGAAATAAAAAAATGGCAAAAAACATTTGTTAAACAAAAATGTTACAAATAATACAAATGCAAAGATACAAAATTACACACAAATAAGCAATCGTAAAAAACATTTATTCCGTAACAGAAATCAAAAAGTGGCATAAATAAACATTTGTTAAACAAAAATGTTAAAAAAATACAAAATAATACAAATACAAAATTACCAACAAAAATAAGCAATCATAAAAAACATTTATTCCGTTACAGAAATCATAAAATGGCAAAAAGAAACATTACACAAAAATTTTACAAAAAATACAAAATACAATATAATACAAATACAAAATTACAAATACAAATAAGCAATTATAAAAAAACATTTATTCTGTTACAGAAATCAAAAAAATGTTACAAATAATACAAACACAAAATTACAGATAAAAAATACAAAACAAAAATTGGATCGCCATCTGCCGATAAGAATTAAATACTTCTGTAATTTCACAGGTAATTTCAAATGGGAACATTTAACACTTAAAAATAGCTCTCTTTACTTGGAGAAATTTATAAATTTTCAAATAATTCGTGTTTTAAAACTTATGTTCTTGGTTCTAATTTTGAAATATTTATTTTACATAAATCATTTTCAGTTTAGAACAAAACGACGAAACATACTTACCATAGCCAATGGGCTACTCTTTTACTGAAGAATTGTAGGATTGATCGTGACATTATAATGACCCCACCTCTGAAAGGGCGAACGTGTTTTGTGTGACGGAGATTAGAACCCGCGACCCTCAGATTACGAGTCGAATACTTAAACTACCGTATACATTTACACACGTGATATTATTACAAAAATATCAACAGCTCTAACTTTATTCACTAGTCTGAAGTATTTTTCTTTGCGAAGTATTTAGATTTAAATTTAGTTTGGCAATTGGTTTTTCCGGGTCAGAATTGCTTGGTTATAATTTCGTTTAACTTCTTTGGTTCATCAAAAACAATAAACATTTGTCATGCTCCACATTTTGGTGTGTAGTACTATAAGTATCGTGTTTTCTACTGAGCAGATCTGAGCTTGTTTTTAATGCCAATATGTTCTCAAGTATAAAGTCAAGTTTGTCCTTGTAAAAGAAAAGAAAGAATTTATTAGAATTAAGGACTTTTCATAACTGTTTAGTTTCTCACATTCCCTTAAGTTGTAAGTTAATCTAAACCTTCAGCCACAGTATTGTTTAACTTAACGTGGTTTTCACTTAAATTTGGTCGAACCATTATTATTTTATAACATTTATGTTTTAACTTTTAAGAAGATGGGCATTTGTTTGTTTGTTTTCATTTTTAGTGATAGTACAACTTACAGAGTAGAGGAAACACGTAACTAATGAGAATTCAATCAAAGTTTAACAGTACACGTGCATGTTCGACGCACCCAGTTTCCCTTGTTTTTTATGTTTTTATTTTGTAATTGCGTGATTGTTTGTTTCTGTGAATGTACATTTTTATCTTGGTAGTTCTTTAGACTTCATGTGGAGACCTAAGAGATGTTTAGTCACACTCTGTAACCAAGTATATCAGATATATCTAGTCAGTAGGCTTAACTGACTACTCAGTAGAATAAAACATTCTACGGAAAAAGCCTTAGGGGTCATAAGAGTGACTGTCAAATTTCACTATACGATTAGTCTATGATTCGGCGGAGGGTGGGTACGGTTTAATAGATGCCTTCCCTCTAATCTTCCTGGCCTGGAATCACCAGGTGATTAAGGCACTCCATTCGTAATCCGAGGGTAACAGGTTCGAATCCCCGTCACTCCAAAACATGCTCCCCCTTTCAGCCGTGGACTCGTTATAATGTGACCGTCAATCTCTCAATGTTTTGTTAAAAGAGCAGTCCAATAGTTTGCGGTGGGTGGTAATATTAAACGAGCTGCTCTCTTTCCAGGATTTCCGATGACTCTAGATAAAGATTTCAAAGTTTTCATAAAGATAAAATATTTATAATGTTTTATATACTTAAAAATCATAAATAAATCTTAAAGGTTTTTGGATGTTCTAAATATTCATTATTTTTTTCTCTCAATAACCACCCTTTTTCTGCAAACAGTGAAAGAATGTAAAGATTCAACTGTTCATTTTCTATTTTATACTACGCATATGAGGTTGAACTAGCTGGTGGATGTTCCCTCCCCCACAAACACAATTTGTGTTTTACTTCTGCAAGTTCTTAAAAAACAAAACCTCCAACATTCTACATTATGAACCACCACATTCGAGTCCTAGAACTGGGTATTTGTTTAAGGGGCTAAATTTTTTTTTCATTTATGTACTTATAAAGAAAATGTACAATAAGACATTGTTCACAACAAAGCAATTGTCCCCATTGTAGTACAGTGAAGCAATACAATTAGATATTCTTCACAACAAAGCAATTGTCCCCATTGTGGTGTTATGAAACAATACATACAATCAGTCATTGTTGATAACAAACCATTCTATTCCATTGCTTGCTTGAGTCTCCACTGGAGTTCCTCTTTTTCCATTAATATTCGAGACTTCGACTTCACCTCTTTGTCAAACTTCTCCTCTAACTGTTGTCTTTCTGTTTTTAACTGTCTGTAAGTTGAAATATGAAAGTCAAACTTAGTCACACCACAGTTACTATCTAACGATTTTCTTGAACAAAGCAAAACAGATCTATATTGTTCTTTGTACAAGTTCATCTTATTTTATTCTTATTTTCATGACATATGTTGTCAGAAATAATATCTGACAACTGATGGATTATAAACCAGGTACAAATTATTTTAGTATAGAACTATTTGTGGTATGTCAGACAGCTGAAAATTCCCAGTTTAGAGCTAATGCTTAAACTAAGGGATTTTCAGCGATGGGACAAATATCATATCTTAATGTATAATGTGTAGTTTCAGAGCAAAACCTGTTTTATATTGGTGGCTGTGTTTTATGTTTCTGCAGATATAGTTTTATTAAAAACAAATAACCTCCACATGCATGCATTACATCATTTGATCCTTAAAGATGTGGTGTTTACATAGTTTGTGACAACATGACAAGTCTAGATAGTTGTTTGATTCTAATGATGAGCTGTCACGTTTACATAGTTCATAGTAACATGTTTATAATCAAAGTCATTGGTGGAATAAGTGTTCCATTTCTATACACACTTTTACAAAACACGTTTTGAACTGTGTTATGCTCGATTAAATTATGATCAGTTCTTTTATCAGATCAGACAATCTTTGACTAGATTAGATGAAAAGTTAGTAATTTGAGTTTGTACTATTAAGAGCTAATAAGTCAAGTTTACGATCTAATGTTTACTCATGAACAACTTAAGTGATTAAGTCATAAATACAGTTAACACTAATTTTATAGAAGTCACGAGAGTAATCATTGAAATTGCACCGTCTGTTGTAATCTTTAAAATTACACTGTCTGTTGAAATCATTGAAATGTCACTGTCTGTTGTAATCATTAAAATGTCACTGTCTGCTGAGCTGTCGTAATAATTGATCTTAGAACCTGTCTACAGAAAAAGTTGCTGTTGTTTTATTTTACAATAAATTTGTGATTTTATGTTTAATAAATATTTTAGTTTTAAGGTTTCTATATTTTACTTTCAGTATTGTCAAATTATAGAAGAACATGGTTAAACTATAGTCTAAGAGAAATACTGAAAAAGTAACTTAAAATTATCGAATTATTTGAATGAAACTGAAAGTAATTCATAGATTACTTAAGACAATTAGCTAAATAGAAACACTCATTGTTTTACAAAAACAAAAATTTAACCCATAATGGACTAAATCACTTCTAATGACACTCTCATGGGATATGTTAAGCCTTATTATGACATTATGTTGGATGAAATGAAGATAAAATAAATCATATCACAGACGTTAATACTAGTATTTCCCCCCATTATGTCAAACAATTAGATATAAAAAGTAACTTAATCTAAACTGGACATATTCTGAATGGATTATAATTGAAACAAATACACATAGTTATGGTTAATTCACCTGTGTCAAGAAAAATGTAGTTCACTACACCGTTACACTAAATGAATAACACCAGGTGGCACCAGCTTTTTGTGTCAAGAAGAAAGCAATGAAACGTAATATCAAATTAAAATCTCAAAAGGTTTTTACAAATAACTGTTGTTTCAATTTAATTTTAAACAATAACTGTACAAACAATAACGATATCAATGCAAATAAACTTGGAATTAAATTAGGAAAATGAGAAGACACTCCTTAATTACTATTGAGGTGTTTGCTGTTTGGTCATACGTTTACAGTTAACATGTAAACTGGTAATCGTATTCGATCAGAACTTCAAATGACTAAGTTCACTTTGGACTTAGTTGCTGGAACTCCTATTACCTCTCAATTCGAACTTTCTCCTCCAACATTGCTTGCAAATCTTCATTTCTGGCCTTTAACTTCCGAATTTCTTTTCTTGAAAATTGTAACTCATTCAACTGGTGATTTAATAAAAAAAATAAACTTTAATTTGAAATATAAACAAATAAATTTGTTTACATATTCTATAATAATGTAACAATTTTAAAGAAGATGGCTCTTTGATCCAAACAATGTGATAGTGTGTTTAACAACAATTTATAGTCTCGAATAATGTAACAAGTCTATACGGCTCACTGATGCTAACAATATATTGTTTTTATTTGACTATACTTAAATAGATAATAAATCTACATAGCCATCTGATTGTAATGAATAACTATCTTGTTTAACTATGTGTACAACGTTTATAATATTATTATAATAAGTCTAGATCACTATTTGATCCTGACCATGTGAAACTGCGTTACTTAACACAATGCAATAGTGCAGTATAGCTGCCAATATTTCTTTTTTTTTGAGATATTTAAACCCTAAATAAATATTGCAACAAAAAACAATTAAAAAGTAAAAATAACCTCTTCCTGCATTTCCAGGTTTTCTTTACGAAGGCGATGTATGTCTGCAACCTTCAACTCCAGCACAGTTTTATGACTTTCTACTTCTTTTTCAAGAAAACAATTCTGATCAAGAATCCTCTGCAAAGAAAATGTATTCCTTTTATTTCAACACGTATAACTAATAGTATGTTTGATGATGTAGTTTTACTCACACAGATGTGTTTTTATTTTGGACGAGCAATTAGCCCTTCTGTAGCTTAGTACAAATATTCATAATAAACAGACAAAGAAACAAACATTGTAGCTTCTTCTCTCATACCTTTATATGTAAGTAATAATATAATCATCCATGATTTAGTGTGTCTTATTTTTTGTTTTAAACACAATAAAACTCACTAATGATATTAACATATCACACCAGATTAAACATTAAATACAATATTAAAACTTTAAGTGTATTCTATAGATAAATCCACTAACTTTATTTGAGTATTTTCAGTAGGGTTATAAAATCATTAATATACACAGGTATTAAAATTATTCCATTATTTAGTGTGGACATTTTAGTAACTATTAGCTTGTCACATTAGAAAATATCTAGAATTGTATTTCTTTCATAAAATTACTCCACTAGAGGGCATTAAAATAATGAAGTGAAAAAATAATATCATTACTGGGTAACTGCTTGACCAAGTTAAGCGACAATGAGTCTCATCTATCAGGCTTTGTTGTTAGAACTCAATACCGATGAAGTTTACCTATTTCTAAAGTCCTGGATTTGGTTATAAACAACTTCAGTTTATTATAACAAACACAACATATTGGAGAACGAAATGGAAATCATTCTTAAAAAAATAAAACAAAACACACTTACCAGAAATATACAAGTTGATTTTCGAAAATTATATATTTTATTTATGTCATGTTGCTTATAAGACTGTCTTAAGAAAACAAGTTTAAAATAGAAAAGTTTAGAATATGGAATAACTTTTATTTCAAGAAAAGAGAAAATTAAGCCATAGAAATATTTTTTGAGAAACTTACTTCAAAGTAAGAAAGCTGAAATAATTTCAGTATTGTTTCCACAAAATTGGTAATCAGTTAAATAAAAAACATCCAGACAAAATGTTGTAAATGAATTTTCTAACTTTATGAAATAAAGTTAAATATTATCATTATTATTATTGGTTTAATACTGTAGTTGTTTAAAGATGTTCTTCTGAAGTGTCTATCTCATTTCTCAACCTATATTTGCTATTCTTCACAATGAGCTGGTTGCGATCTGCCCACTACAGGTGATGAATCCCAATTTTTAGTGTTATAAGCCTGCAACATTATCACTGAACCACTGAAGACCCTATTCTAGTAGTCAGATGCCAGTAAGAGATCATACTTGGAGTTTAGTGTCGGTGTCTGTCCGCAGATTGCTTTCCATCTGCTTCTGTAGGTCTTGTAGCTGCTGCTTTAAGATGTCTAGAGCTTTCTCGTGACTCTCTGAAGCCTGTTGCATCCGTTTTGTAAAGCCGTTCTTTAATTCTATTAAAAAGAAAAACAAAGATATTGCAGAACCACTCAACAAACACAGCCATGACAAAACCCATCTCGATATCAATTTCTGTCTTTTTGCATTTGCCTTTA
The DNA here is from genome assembly GCA_011833715.1 of Carcinoscorpius rotundicauda. Lineage (NCBI taxonomy): Eukaryota > Metazoa > Arthropoda > Merostomata > Xiphosura > Limulidae > Carcinoscorpius > Carcinoscorpius rotundicauda. Next base: position 80,426,486 of record CM022399.1, on the reverse strand, counting down.
AACCTCGTACCTAAGCATTAACATCATTTGATGATAGCTAATTTTCAATAAATGTTTCAAAAATCTAACCAAGCTGTAACAGACAAACAAAGCCTTTTCCTCTCCAGTGATATAATAAGGATTCTAGGCTATACAAATGTGAAACTCAGTGCCACTAAGACTTTCATACAAAAGCATGTATTTCAGCTGACACACCTAACAGAAATTAATCATTGTTCAGGCCTAACTTCAGGTATTCCGTGGATCTGGAAAGAATGAGTTACGATGTGACTTAACGAACAGTTACTGACAATAAATATGACTAATGTAAACTGAAGGAATGGTTACTGACAACAAGTATGACTGATGTCAACTGAAAGAATGATTGCTTACAACAACTATGACCAATTTTAACTGAAAGAATGGTTACTGACAACAGATATGAATAATTTCAATTGAAGAAATGGTTATTGACAACAAATATGACTGATTTCAACTGAAAGAATGGCCACTCACAGCACATATGACTGATGTTAACTGAAGGTATCGTTACTGACAACAAATATGATTGATATCAGCTGAAAGAATGGTCAGTAACAACTGTTAGCTCACCCTCCTAAAATACTCCTCTTAATTTTGAAATTTAATAATAGACCCTCAACATTTTTACCCATAGTCTAAAGTGTCATTAACAATACAAATAATTGATCCTAATATCCAACTTGTCATTATGAGTCATAACTAAAAATTTCAGTGAGTTGCGACTGAAAGATAAGGAAGAGAAAGCAAGAAGAAAGTGAAAACCCTAAGACGTCCACTGAGAATAAGTTGTAATTATATCTACAAGTATCAATGAGGAACAATTAATGCAAAAATTAAGACGAAAAATACAAAACTTTGAAACAGATGCCAAAATAAATAACAATAAGTTATGTAAATAATATAAATAATAATAAATAATGGCAAAGAACGTGAATAATTATCCTTTGAAAAACCATTAGAAAAATTTCCACACACCGTGAAAATTAACCAAGAAAAAGAGAAAAACAAAAACAAAAAAAAAACTGGAGTAATATTAGAAAACAATATTTAATAATTGGTTTGTTTAGAATTATGTGCAATGATACATGAGGGCGCTCTGTGCTAATCATCTCTTATGTCGCAACGTAAAGAGAAGGTCGCTATTCATCACCACCCACTGCCAATTCTTTTTATCAACGAGAAGTGAAATTGACTGTAATATCATAATGTCCCCATGGATCAAGGGCAAATATGTTTGGTGTGAGGGGGATTTGATCCTATGAGTTTCACATAACGAGTTAGCCATGTCAGGCCTAATAATTCATCAAACAAAATATGAAAAATTTTGGAAACCAATGAGTGAATAAAGATTCCACTGATAAACATCAAAAACGAATGAATGAAAATAAAGTCAACATAAAATCATCAGGAACCTATAAATGTCAGCAACAGATGAATAAAAGAAACACCAAAATGGAGACGAAAATAAAAAATAAAATAATAGGATCCCATGAATAATAATAAGTACTTATTTATCACAGACATTAAATAATTTTTACTATTCTTGTAAAGTAACTTTAAAATAAAAATAACAATCAACAACAACAATTATGCGTTACTGGATAATAAAGCAAATCTACCCCCGAAAAAAATAACCATTTGGGTTCATTTAATAACCACTAGATGATGTTCTGTGAACTTATTACTCTTTATTATGCTGCCGAACTCGCTAATTAATGTTTTATTTCCAAATACTTTTAGAAATCTGAAATGTGTTTCGTTATTTGGATTCATGAATTATTATTTTTCTTTTAACTTTTGATCTGAAAAGTCTCCATCATGAACATAAATATGTACCAATAAATTAACACAATGACGCATTAAATTTTCCTACCTATACTGATATTTCTATTTTTAAAACGATGCTTTAGATATCTTAACCTAATCTATTCTTCTTTTCTATTTATAAAGAAAGTATAATTTCAAAGGAAAAACAACAGTATGAGATGTAGATCTATAGTATTTGATCCTTTAATTCACAATAACAATGCTTTATAAATTGAATTGCACATAAGTTTATTTATGTTTGAATATCAACAAAGGTTACCTTCAATTTCACGATTGTGTTCTTCATTCAAAGATGCAACTTTTTGACTGTTTTCGTTCTGGGCTTCTTTAGCAGACAGTGCAATAATATTTTTCAACTCTTCAATCTTCAGGAAAATATGAAATGCAATTCATTTAAACTGCTATCGAGTGTTTTTAAATCATAAATAATATATTTTGTTTGTTATTTTAAAACAACAGATGCCGCCACTAAAGTGTTGTGGTAACCACCTTCTTTTTTCTAATTTTGTACAAAGCTACACGAGGGTTATCTGCGCTGCTTGTCTCTACTTTAGCACTATAAGACTGGAGGGAAGGCAGCTAGTCTTCACCATCCACTGCCAACTCTTTGGCTACTCTTTTACCAACGAATAATGGGAATGGCATTCACCTTATAACGCTCCCACGGCTGACAGGGCGAGCGTGTTTGGTGTGACGAGAATTCGAATTCACGACCCTCGGATTACTCGACGAGAGCCTTAACCACCTGGCCACGCCACACCTAACGAATTTTTGAGACTAAGTTTACAACTTTAGACCGCAATTCTTTCATTATGTCAACTTGCAAGAAACTAAAACGATAAAACTAAATAAACTCTCAAATATAAATTAAATTCGAGTCACAATTCATAAGTTCTCTTATTACTTTGTATCATTATTAGAATATGGTCTAAGAAACAGCTCTTATAGCAGGCTAATGCTTTAACTGGGACAAAGTTCCTTCTATATAAATCTGAGTGGTTGGTTGTTGGTTGTTTTGGAATTAAGCACAAAGCTACACAATGGGCTATATGTGCTCTGCCCACCATGGGTATCGAAAGCCGGATTTTAGCGTGTAAGTCCGCAAACATACCGCTGAGCCACTGGGAGGCAAATCTGAGTGTTTGAAAGTAAAGACGTAATTGCGGTACCCAAAGAAAAAAACATTTTTTTGTTGTTCGAACAATTAAATCATATTCAGAAAAAAACAAAAAAAACAACAACCAAATTTCACAAATATGAATTCAATTCAATTAATTAATAATTATTTGGTTTGAATTTTGCGCAAAGCTACACGAGAGTTATCTGTGCCAATCGTCCCAAATTTAGCAGTGTAAGACAAGAGGGAAGGCAGCTAGTCATCACCGTCCACCGCCAACTCTTAAGTTGTTGTTTTGAATTAAGCACAAAGCTACACAATGGGCTATCTGTGCTCTGCCCACCACAGGTATCGAAACCCGGATTTTGGCGTATAAGTCCGCAGACATACCGCTGAGCCACTGGGGGGCCCTTAAGCTACTCTTTTACCAACGAATAATGACATTAACCGAAACATTATAACGCCCACATGGTTGAAAGAGCGAGCATGTTTGGTGTGACGGAAATTAAAAACGAAGCACATACAGAAGTTACATCTATCAAACCTACTTCATTTACTTAAGTTTAAATAATCAAGCCCACTTCATTAAATTAAGCCTAAATACTCACACTTGTGTTCTGCAAATGTTTTTAGATTAACACCTGTTGTACTGGACCAGTGAAGTATCAGATGACAATTTAAGAAAACCAATAAGTTTAAGAATTTCTTTATGATTGGTAACGAGAAATCAGTAACTCTGAAAGTGTTATTAAACTCACCTCTTTGTCATACTCAGCTTGCAGTTTTCTGAGTTCTTCATGGTGGTTAAAGGCCACTGAAATAAATAGTAGTTGTTTCTGTTGACACACATTTTACTTCAACCGAAATAAAGTGCCTTAAAGAACCTGCAATTCCATTTACTCTAAGATATTAAGCTTACAACATTTATAGTAACGAAAACAAAAGAAGCAAATATATCTATACTGACCACAACTAATTCTTGGATAACTCTTTCACCAACCAATTGATTGTCTCTTTATATCGAACACACAGTGAAAAGCACAAGCATGTTCGATGACTGAGATTTAAACCAGCGGCTCACAAATTGTGAGTCAGTGGGCAGAATAGAGACAATCCATTGTTTGATCTTTCGTTTCATTTTGTTAGCTCCAACTCTCCTAAAATATGCCAGAAACTCAAAAGTAACGGTTAGGTCTGTTATCCATCTAAACGGTCGTAACAGACATTAGATTTATCTCATACTGAGAATGACTATAATGTGACAATTTGGAAGAAAACTTACACGTTTCGGTCTCTTCTTTGTGCGTTGCTGTCAGCTTCGAATTAAGTTCTTGTATTTCTTCCGTACGGTTTCGCCTTAGTTGTTCTAATTGCGTTCCGTAATCTCCTAGATAAAAGAACAGTGTCTTTAATAGCTCTATATTTTTAAATTCTTATCGTTTTGCGATTTTTATAATCAAGTCCAGCATTTCGCACAGTGTAGGGCGCGAGCGGTTAGGGTAGTGTCAATAGCGTAAGAATGCAAAATGAAGAGTTTTTATTATTTATTAATTTATAGAAATAATAAGAAAGAGCTACAACAGACAAATTTAATGTACGTGCCTCGTCTCTTGATTCAATCACAAGTGGGGAAGGAAGCACAAGAAAGTATATTTATTAAAGAAGGTTTGTTTGGTTTTGAATTTCGCGCAACGCTACACGAGGGCTTTCTGCGCTAGCCATCCCTAATTTAGCAGTGTAAGACGAGAGAGAAGGTAACTAGTCATCATTACCCACACCTTAGTCTTGAGCTACTCTTTTACCAACGACTAATGGAATTGGCCGTTACATTATAACGCCCCTATGGCTGAAAGGACAAGCATATTTGATATGACGGGGATTTGAACCCGCGACCCTCATATTACGAGTCGAGCGCCCTAACCACCTGCTCATATACATACACGTCAAACTCTTATCCTATCCATTCGGGAAACAGAATTTAAAATATGTACACTGTGGCGACTAAAATCAAGGTCTCTGTACTTCGGAATGTAAAATCAGAGTACATTGACTTAGATATTAAAAGATCTGATTTTTTAATATCCGGAAATGTAGATTATAATAGTATTTGGAACACGTGAAAACATAAATCATGATATAATGGGCGTGAGGTAAGGCATGTCATTGGCGTATGCAATGGAGGGGTCAAGAAGGTCATTTCCTCCCTGCCACATCAGAAACACAATTCTTTCTTTCTTCATTCAGCATATTTACGTGAGTTTCTATTCAATTCATAATATCACCACACTGATATTTATGGTGATAAATTTCTGCGGGCGTATTTGAAGCGGGTACTTCACTTTCTCAATAATAACTTCATACAACAAAAATATTTAACCAACATACTTTGCTGAGCTCTCCATTCCAATAAAGTTCTTGAATGGGACAACGAATCCAACTGGAAATAACAAAAATAACAACGATTAACAATTAACAAGCATGTAAATAATAAATAATTGAGAAATTATTACAAAAATAACAACACATGTTTAATAATGTCCCACGAATTCAAAAGTGTAGAATTCACGGTATCTAATATTTTTCTTTTTTTATGGGGAGAAGTAATTTCTCGAATAGAACAGGTGAGAAATTTTATTTTGCTTTAAGCTAAGTTTTTTTAAAATAAAAAAACGAATAAACACTTAAATAATGGAAATTATTATTGTTGAATTATATTGCTAGTTTTGTTGCAGCTCTTATCTACATCAAATAAAAATGTTACTGCTGGCTACATTCAACGAAACGACGGTTAAGTAACCGGTGCAGAGTTAACAAATAACTTTGACAGTGCTGTTGTTCGTTAGGTTTCAAGATTTACACCAACATTATATGTACCATATATCAAATTCACATAATGCGATATACCGTTTCAGGTGTGTGTAAGTGCATAGTTTCTCTACTTAATTTAAAAGTATTCCCTTAACTTATAGATATATTGATAATTTAATTATTGTTATTACTTATCTGCTTTCATTCGTAAGTTCTTACAATTCCTGTTTACCAGTGGAACCTCAGCAACAATGGTAAATTTCTTTGAGCATATTATTATAAACGGTGTCATTTAAGTACTGTTTACTGGTGGAGCTCAGTAACAATGGTAAGTTTCTTTAAGCACATTACTAGAAACGTTTATAATTGTTGTCATTTAAGCACTGTTTACTTGTGAAGCCTCAACAACAATAGCAAATTTCTTTAAGCACATTATTAGAAACGTTTATTATTATTGCCGTTGCTCCACTCATTATTATTATACTTCGTTTAGCACAATATGAATGAATTAATAACATGTTATAAAGATTTTTAAAGTTTATATCCCAATATGTTAGACACGAGTTAGCAATTTCTTGTCTGCGTTTACGATTTTCCTTTTTTTGAGAATTGCACCCCGCTAGTACAGCGGTATGTCATCGGATTTACAACGCTAAAATCAGGGGTTCCATTCCCCTCGGTGGGCTCAGCAGAAAGCCCGATGTGGCTTTGCTAAAATACACACACTCGTGATAATAATGTTCCTTCATTTTGATTTGAAAAAAATTATAATTCCTCAGTTACTTACATGCTGTAAAGTTCGTAATGAATAGACATATTTTACTTTTTAAAAATATATATTTTAGTTATGAGACTTAAATATGGTGGTTTTTAATATCTTTTCTGTTTTTGATTTTTTTAGTAAATATTATAAAATATTACAGTTACGACAGAAAGTGTTACATACACCTGCATCTCGAGTAGTTTTCTGCTCATAACTTAAAAGGTATCACGATTACGCTAATAAAAGTACAATATATTGTAAATATTACACTAAAACACATCTGGATAAATTTTTATGTAAATTGAACGACAAATAAACTGTTTATAAACAAATAACCAAACATAGGAGGGCACAAAGTGTTCGTGCGTCTACTTTAATGGTCAGTTGTGTAGCCTTTCAGGTGAATTACTTGGTGCAATCACTCCTTCATGATCGTTTAACAGTACTCGACTGGTATTTTCTTCCATTCTTCTTTACAGAAGGCCTCCAACTCTTGCAAGTTTTTCGGATGACGCTGATGAACCGTGGTCTTCAACCCATCCCAAACGTTTTAAATTGGGTTGAGTTCAGATGACTGCGATGGCCATACCAGAACGCTTACATGGTTTCTCTGCAACCAGGATTGCACATATTTCGATGTGTACTTTGAGTCGTTGTCGTGCTGGAAGATCCAACGACGCCCAAGCCGCAAGTTCCGAGCATCATTCTTGATATATCAACGTACTCTTCCCTTTTTCATGATTACGTTGGCGCGGTGAAGGCTGCCTACACCAGAAGAGCTGAAGGAACCCCATAGCATGTTCGAGCCACCTCCGTGTTTAAGTGTAGGGACGGTGTTCTTTGCAAGATTTCATTCCCCTTTCTTACGGAAAATATAACAAACATCATTGTGGCCGAAAAGCTCGATGTTTGTTTCGTCTGACCAAAGAATAGTCTTCCAATAGATGAAGGGTTTACCGACATGCTTTCTTACATACCTCAATCAGTTTATTTGTCGTTTAATTCATAAAATAATTTATGTGAATGTGTATTGGTATAATATTTCTGATATATTATATTTCTATAAGCCTTATCGTGATACTTTTTAAGTTATGAGCAAAAAACTACTCGGGACTCAAGGGGTACGAGCACTTTCTGTCGTCACTGGAGTTGTGTTGAAAGAGAATAAAATTCATATAATACGTTAAAAAATGTTTACAGTAAAGGTAATCAGTTTCTAAATGCCGGTAACTTTTCACGTGGTTTGGGGTTCACCACGTTAATATTTGGTAACACACACATGCGAGTGAGACGGCATTACGAGAAGTTATTGAAATTCTTTCCCACCACTGAGAGTCTACTTTAACACCGTATTCACTCTATGGGAGGAGAGTTGTATATTATCTTGTTGGAAATTGTATAGTCCCCCAATCCTCCTGGAATAACAGTAGTTATAATCCTTGACTTCTTAAATTTGATCACGTTCTTCAACAAGATATAAAGCTACCACGGAAAATGGAAAGCCAACTTCAAAGAAAATTTTAAATTTTAGCCTCGCCATAATGGCTCATAAAATGTCTTTAAGTTGGTTGTTGTTGTTTTGGAGCAGCTCTTTTTTCTCTCTTATTTTTGTCTTTATTTCCAGGATCATTAAACAAAATATTTCAAATGATTGACTTAAGGTTATCAGGATCTCAATAGCAATATTCTGCAAAGACAAAAATTCATATAATACTTTTAATTCTCAGTGTAAAAAAATTGAAGCTCTTACTTATTCCACCAACCAGTTAAACATGCAAATCTCTTGTGCTGAGATACAAACGTTAACACTTTTACACTTAAAATGTATTTTTGATAGGCATCTGTCTCCTATAACACAAAGCTATCTCAATTACTCTTTGCACTCTTAGCTTTGCTGAAAAATATTTTTGTAATCAGTGCATCAGTCTTTATACCCAATCAACTTTATGATTTTTCCAAACATGTGCATATCATGTGACTGTTCTCCATCAGTAGTGGCATATCCGTCTCCCTCTACTATTCCTTCTTACTCCTCACTTTCAAGAATTGACCTGTTCTAAGTGAAGAACACCAGCCATGAGGAGAGTGGGTGTGAATTACCAATGGGAAATTATATTTTGATGTCAAAAATAACTTCTGATGTGATATTATCTCCACTCTATAAAGGTGAAAGGGTCAGATAAGAAGCACAGCAGAATAACTAACTATCCAGAATGAACAGATGTACTCTGAGATGAATAAAGTCCATAAATGGGGTACTTCTGGAACAGGTATGCACTTTGCACAGGAAGGTGGGAATTAAAGTAGAATGTGTGAAAAATGGAACAATAGGTTCAAGCATCATTCATATATAAATAAGTGTAAGTACAATGAACTATATACTTTCTCACCCTCAACAGGACAGATTCTATAACTCATTCGTAACCACAAGATTGTGAATAAGGCATGTAGACCAATACACACACAAACCAACAATCAACTGTAAGTAGAATACCATCATTGTTTGTTCTCTTGTCTTCCTGAGAGACAATCAGTCACACTTTGATGGTGTTATAGAGCAGTTGTCATCTCCCTATTTCATTTTGGGGGATTTTAATAGACACTCCCCTGTGGAGTACTACTAATATATACACGAGGGATTGTTCCATTGAAAATATGTTCTCAGATCACAACCTATAAAATAGTGGTTCTTTTCCCTATTTCCATGCACCTAGTCAGTCTTTTACTGTTGTGGATCTACGTATCTATCTGTTCCCCTTAACTTTTCTTGGACAAATGACAATGGTAAGTGGAACAGTGAAACAACCCATTCTTTTCAGAGAGTATGGCTGTGGTCAGTGCCCTCTTACTTAATTGCTATAGTGGAAATTGGACCTAGTTGACTGACTTTTTTTACCATTCTTTTGGAACTTGGTCCTGCAGTCCTCAGTCTTCCATCTGTTAACAACTGCATGGAGGCAGTAAGTAATTGCATAATTCAAGCAGCTGCCAGTACGCCAACTGAATAACATTTCAATAAAAGTTATTTTCTTATCCTTTAGTAAGAAGAGGTATCATCCAATTTTCACAACATCAGTAATCGTGCAAAACATTTCAATGTATTTAAAAATGGTTTTGTAATAGTATTGACATCATTGTTGTTTAATAAAAGGAGAGATCGAAAGAAATCATGGTGTCTGTTACTGTTTGTTAACAACAGCTTAGTATTCTTATGTTAGTTCCTGTTAAACTATGTTGAAGCATACTAAATAGCCCTATCCATCTGTTAATAGGATTAAAAATTATATATTTCTTTATCAGTTCCTGTTGAACGAGTCAGAAATTGTGTTATCATCCAGATTAAAAGTGATTGTAGCATTAACAGTTGCCTGTTGAAAAGCCTAGAAATATGTCAAACAGTTTCTTTCAAGGTTAAACACTGGTTCATGTTATACAATCTTGGAGTTAAACAGCTGATACCAAAACTAAACGTTAGGTATTTTCAACACATTTCAGACACAGAAAACAGCTGGTTCAAAACCTAAACAAACATGAGACACACAGTTGCCACCACTTCTAAGCATTAATTCCTGTTGAACACAAGTAACACATATTAAAAGCTTTTACCAAGATTTGTTAATTACTTCAATACTCTTTGCGTTGAATTTCTTTAAACAGAGAGTGAGATTGTCATTGAAGGGTTTGTGAAAGATGATCTCATTTTGTTTTTTCTCAGTCTTTTAAATATACAGATCTTTTTTTAGACATCATTACTGGCACTTCCAAATCTACATTTGCTGCTAACGTATATTACAAATGCACTGAGAGCTCTTTCTATTTACATTTTAATTCTTTCTATCCTTTTTGGTACAAACACTACCTTTAAGGGTCAATTCCTACATTTGAGATGTCTATACTCTGACATAACAAACGATGTTACTTGTTATTTCTAGACATCAGAATTATCCCAACAACACCAATAAAAAGGCTAAACTTTCCACATTCTTCATTGCAAGCTGTCTCTGGTCTAAAGACAAACCACACAGTGACAGAGATCCTTTAGTCTTTACATAACTTCCTTCAACTACACAGAGTATTAGGACTATCCAATGCAACATAACTTTACTGACAAGAGAAAACACATCTCTCAATATTTTTATCACTCTACTTTCAGTTTCTTTCAAATGTAAAAGGAATTTCAAAGACTGTCCAGTACATTCCAAATTACAGACAGAATCAATCACCTTCACTTGTACAAACTGACAGAACTGGTCTGTGTTGGCGAGCTATTTGTCTTGCATGTGATTATATCACTAACTTATCGAATCTCTCCAGTTCTACCTTTCACGTAAAAGGCCAATTTAAATCCGACTGCATTACTTATTTATTTGCTTTACTGGACGTAAACATCTCTGACTTGTATACAATGACACCCTTAAACCCTCACATCCCAAAAACCTCAACTTTCCAAATCACAATGGTGACATGAGTGTACTGGTTTTATGACATGATCCCCAGAAATAAGTATCATTGCAAAATCCAAGAACGTAAACTTATATTTAACTAAATTTTTGCACTACATGGAAGTAATAAATGCTTTTAAAGTGATTATTATCTTCCTTGTATTTCACTTTTCCACTCCTGTTACCATGACATCATATACATATATTCCCCGATCAATATACTTTTCACAATAAAATTATTTTTTTACTTTTGGAAAAATGTTATTTACACAGTTGTGAGAGCATCATACAATTTTTTATATATATTTTTTCGTTTGTGTATGTTATAAAAGACACCAGTAACAAACTGTCAATAACATGTATAATAGTTTTTATTTTCTTTATACAAACAGACAAAGAAAGATAAAAGCTCTTACACATCAATTAAAAGCACAAAAGATGTTTGTTCCGAGATTTTTTTTCAAATAATTTATGAACAAACTTGCATAAATTGGTGACAGGTTATGATGACTGTGAAATAGTGTATCCTGTGTAGTTAAACTGAATGAACATTTATCAGTGTTAGATTTTACTTCTTACAGTAGAGTTACCCTGGATGTAATAATGTCTCCACTGATAAATAATATGAAATTGAAAAGTCCCCTTATTCATAAAATGCTAATCATTGTACAATATATATTCACCACTTACATACTGAATTTGTTTCTTTTTATATAACTTCTGTTTGTGTATGTATGTGGTTTATTAAGAAATTACAACTTTTAGTAATATGTGCACTGTTGCAACAAGGAAAATATACAGAGGATAATGCAATTGAAAATAACGCAGTTTGCAACTTAATTATTCATATATGTTTATATGAAATTTAGTTGTTGAGTCACATTTTTAAAAATAATTTATGTGATCCCAGTGAATTAACATGCAAAGTCTATCCAATTTATAAGATTTAAATTGAAAAACGGTCAGCAAAGTATACTGATGTGTTTTTAAACTATTTTCATACACCAATTGCTTCCACAAATTCCAAATAAACTTTATCATAAACCTAATTTTGTTGGTGAAAAATAAAATATTTGATATAACTGCATGTGTGTGAAAGTCAGCACCTGTGTGTGTAATCTCATAGAAGAAAATACATTTGATTTTATTCATGACATTTACTTTTCTCATGACGTTTTCAAATGCATTTAGGAACGCAAACTCATCCACATAAGAAAAAGCCTCGAATAAAGACAAATAATATTTTTGTGTTAATATTTCTCTGATCATCTTTTCAGGTGAAATTATGAGTATGGTCATTTCTACACATAACCAGAAAAAAGTTGTTTCCATAAAACTAAAATGCAGAGATTATACAATTAACCTGAGAATTACCAGTGGGGGTCATCAAACCATCAGTTGCAAAAAGTTGGGTACACTATAAACCAAACATCTGAGTAAACTGAGGGTTCAGTACATTATAAACAAAAATTTAGAGTATAAAGAGGGTTGAGTACACTTTACTAAGATAATTCTGAATAATTACTTCAAGAAATGATGCAATAATCATAGCAGATATAAGAAGTATTTGAAAGGAATGAAAATGAAGAATATTTTTTACTTGTTTGGTGTTATAGGAATTACAATGCCACCAAAACATGGTCACTTTTAAAAAGGTTATTTGACATCCCTTTTCTACACAAAATTTTGACATTGAAAAACAAAGCAATACGTGTACAGATCAACTTGGAACGTCAAAAACATCCAAAAAGGGGCCTGAAAGAAGTCATACCCCTCACCCATGGTACAGAAAGTGCAGCATCTTGCAACAGATGAGAAAACATCAACATGGGTGTCAGTCAGTAACAAAATGGATCTTCACCAGCAGGTAACATAATAAAAGAGTATGCTCATCTTAAAGTGCCAAAGTCACACATACACGTGTTATTTCACAATAAATCCATTCAATCATTGTATATCTAAAGCATCTGGAGACAAACAATGACATAACAGTCAAGTCACTAATAGATCAGACTGATGGAGAATTGTCATCCTTATCCACGGACATTGATAAAGGAAAGTAGACAACGAGTAGTGGTGTATTCTTTACACAACTGTCTTACAATAGAAACTTTTCCAATAGGAACTGTGTTTGACCATCAGACATTATTTGACTGTAACAATATTGTGATGTATCAACCTCTCGATATTAAGATCATTGTTTTATTCTAGTTAGAGATCATCCATTATTGTTAGAGTCTAACATATAAAATTAATAACTACTACTCACATTCTGTACAGATCTCGGTCTGGCATAGTTGTAAAATCCTTCTACGGGCCAAGTCTTATCCACTTTTGCTTTTGAAGCTCGGTGCTTGTTTCTGAAAAAAGGAATCACATCAGACCAAAAATTTATTCTCTAAAATTTTTAACATCGTGTCTGTCGAAAAATTCTTTATATACTCTTTAGTTACTACATTATTTAAGATAGATTGAGATCTTTCTCGGTTTACTCAAAATAGGTTGGTGTGTGGGGGGAATAAAACTTGACAATACACTTTCGTATATTCAGAAATAAACTGAAATAAAACTTCTTTTGTTTACATGGAATTCGTAAACCACTGTTATGTCAAAAATGTTGTTTCAAAAGTAATCATTTATAAAATTATGTTAACTAAACAATACAATAGTTGTGCTTGTACTCAACAGTAAAGCCAATATACCATCAGGGAAGAAGTTGTCATTCAATAGCATTCTTCAACTCACCAAACACGTTAAGGGGTTGACTGTCACTCTTATGACAAGCCCATAAGTTAAAGTGTAAAGATAATCTGTGACTCCAATGTAGCATTGTTTCTGGAAGGTTCCCAGGATAATATATGAATAAAAGTATCTTTAACAGTTTTCAAAAAATATTTCTTCCTAACGGATTGATTCTAATCTCTCCCGATCTACATGCCTGAACTTAAATCACCCATAATTATGATTTCATTAATTCTTCCAACGTGGGTTTGATCACGAAGATTGACCTCATAACCCTTTCGTTCTGCTTATAGTGTCATGCTATAATATTTTCATTTATTATGCATATGTTCACGAAAGTTTGCATATTAACAGTAAATATTACAAGACTTATGTATTCAAAAGTTTCACTATTCTTAAGTGTTTTCCTATAGCAAAGCCACATCGGTTTATCCGCTGAGTCTACCGAGAGGAATCGAATCCCTGGTTTTAGCGTTGTAAATCCGTAAACTTGCCGCTGTACCAATGGGAGACTTATAAAACTGACCTTCACAAAATGTTCGGTCTTGGCTGTGTTTTAGTAGATCAACATTTTTATTACTGTTTACAAATAAGTTCTTAAACTGTTGTTTTTTAACACATAGAACAGTAAATAAAAAGGGTGTGAGGCTAGTTTAGAAAAGCCAGCATTAATTAAGACAAAAAAGACGCCCAGAAAGAGGTAATCCGTATCGAAATGGAAAGTAAACACATCGAGGCTGAACAAGACTGCATGAAAGCCAGAAAATAAAATAGGCCAAAAGAAATGAATTTTAGACTCAACTTCAGTTGACAAAGGCAAAATGAGAACTCTGAATTCAGTCGGCATATTAAGATACCACAATTTAATGAAAATTAAGTTGATACATATTCAGAACATTTGGAGAAAGTTGCTTAAATCATGGACTAGCCAAGCGAAAAATGGCCATTATTGCTACAGTGCTTTCATTGGTAAAACAGACAGCCAGATGTGACTTTGCTATCAGAAAACGCACACACACAGAAGGAGCTTATGCTGGTCTCTTTCTGGAAGATTGCACAGATTATGATAATACTAAACCAGTAATCCTCTAAGTATATGACCAAGTTCCAGAATCTTATCGCCAAAAGTTTCGAGGTTACTTCAATCATGATGGTCAAACACATATGCAATTCGCTCATGAAAAAGTGGTTTATTTTCATTATCGTTGAAATTCTATGCATAAAGACAATAGTTTTGAAAAATTAAGTTAATTATGTTGAATTTAGAAATTTAAATGCTGTACAAGTTACGATGTCAAAACTTATTTCTACAAAAATAAAGTTAATAACATTACATGAAAGTAGCTGCTCTTTCTAATGATTAAACTTTAACTCATGAAACCACTCTTCATAAAAAGAAAGTTCTGCCAGCAAAGCAGAAACTTGTACTCCTTAAGAATGGTAGAAGGGCTAACGCAGTTAGGGAGGAATTTAAACCTTTTGTGGCTGTTGGTTCTGTAATTTCATAAACGACACTGCTAATTTCCTACCCGTACGTATTTTACTTGGTACTAGAGCGACTCAACTACAATTGTTAGAGAGCATATTAACTTTTGGGTTCGAGTGCTGCCATTGCTGGTCTGTCGTCACTCAAGGTATTGAAGGTAGCTTTGATAATGCTCCTCTTCATAACATTTATTTCACATCAGACATAGTTTCGAGACCAGTTGTGGGTGGAGTGAGACCTGCTATGCCAATTAATAATATGTCATTACTGTTAAGAAACGATTTGGCCAGGGGAAAATTTGTTAACAAACCCAAGATAGTTAGTGAGCCTGTCCCAACTTTCGAAAAAACACCGAAATATGTGATTATTAATTATGTTATGACAATAAGATAAAATTTGTGTCTGAGCACATTCACGAACTGTGTAAATTTAGTCTCATACGGATGTTTGTATTAACTGTCGTGGTATTTGAAACTGGACAATGTTTTGACAGTGCATTGTATTTAATGTGCATATATATATATATATCAGTTAAAATTCTCTTACGTGAATTTTAAAATGTCTAAGGAATGAGATACAACGGATTTATCGTTGTATGTTTACTTTAATGCCTACGCTTGTTTCACCAGTTTTCTTTTTGTACATGACGTATAATTTAATAGTCTGAAACAAATTCTCACCAAATTTCTTTGTCCTTTATTGTGATAAATAGAAACATAAATGGATTTAATCCCCTTGCTGTTGTCTAGCTCATATTTTGCATATTATATCACTCCTCTGCCTCTTTTGCACTCTATTCCTATTAAATAGCCTGCAATCCTATATTTCAAAGATTTTGTGTCATCAAAACCATATATGATTAACCATTTCTCACTTATCTCATTATGTCAAATTTTCCTCTTTCAACCATGCACTGCTACAGTAATCAATTTCATTTTTTATACGTCCACCAATATGACTACTTCTACAGAAATGCCAACCATCACGATTTGAGCGTAATCATAACGATTATGGTGTATACATTAAAACTATACGCTCACACAAACAAATATTACGACTTGTTGCAACTCCCAAATTATTATATATTTTATAGACCAATATAATAAAGTGATAAATTCTTCCGACAGGGCGTGAAAGGGGTGAAAAGAAAATTTCCAGTGAGATGCACATAAATTTTGACAATAAATAAGACAGTCCAAATGGCTAATTGCGATAATCATGTTGTGCTGGAAATAATAAAAAAAATATTTGTATGTCCGACGTCTGCCAATAGTTTGAGTGCGGTGCTTCTTCATATTGGATACGTGGAGGAATCCATAGTTACGTCATCAGTGCTTGTCAGCCAATCAGCGCTCCAGTAGATTTGTATTTCTCGAATTCTAAGCGGCATTGAAACACTAATGCGATCGTTCACAAATGGAAAAAAAGAGGTATCGTTCACCAGATTGTCTTGTTGTTGGCAAATCTAAAATAACTAAAACTGTGAATCAAAAATTTAGGAAAGTATAGTGCAATAGATCCGATCATTGCATCAAAAGTCAGTGAAAGTCATGCGTTTAGTGTCGTGTCATATCGATTTTTCTGTGGCGCATGGCGGGATAAACGATTGTTCCAGACATACAAAATCGACATCTCACCAACAAAAGTCTCATGCGAAGACAAAAACGTTGCAGATAACTACATTTATGAGTAAGATTTTAAAAACCACAAATACAGAACTGATGTTCACGTCATGCCTCATAATTTACCCCTAGCTGTAAGCCGATCACGCAGAACATCTATTCAGAAAAATGTTCCCAGACTCTGATATAGCGATAAAATATGGTTGTGTATGCAGTCAAATGGACAATGTTGTTATAACTCCCAAGCATCCAGAGACATTCTCATGAAAGCAAAGGCTGCAACAGCTGCAAAACTATTACAATAAGTGTCATAAAATGATATAAATTGGTCCTTAATCAGAGGCTTCTTCTGCTTACTGTTTGTGCATGTTCAATGCTGTTTTACCAGTGATATCAAGAAAACCCACTTCTAGAGAAATATATATGCAAAAACAGCTCGTTTTGGTTGAGAAAATAATTTACACAGAAGAGCGAAGAACGTTACGACCTTCTCCAGTCATCGACAGGTTTGCACTTCTACGGAAAATATTTTCTCAACCCAAACGAGCCATTTTTGCTTATATATTGTTTTACCAGTGTTTGTTACTCTGAACTAAATGAAATAGTTGGTATCTCTGCTCTATTCCAATTTCTAATGCGAAACATTTCTCTGCCTCAATTTCTTTTTGCACTTAGTTTAACTTAGCACTGACCCCTGTCTCGTACACATGCACCGCAAAAACTTTATCTCTGCTACCTCCTTTATATCGCCTGTTCTTCCAGTTATATCCTTCATCTGTTTCCCTAGGTGTCAAAATCTGATTCTTTTCTTCCTATTTACCCACGTCTTGTCAAGAAACCACTTATAACTATAGCCTCCTCAAATTTATTGCTCAACAGAAGAGACTCATTACAATTAAATTTATTACTTTTAGTTCTAATAATGAACCATTAAAACACAATAGTTTGAATAAACTAGTTTAAAGATCACGATAACTTAACACGTTTAATGATTTACCAGCGGTATGTCTACGGATTTGCAAGCCTAAAATCAATGGTTCGATTCATCTCGGTGGGTTCAGCAGATAGCTCAATGTGGCTTTGCTGTAAGAAAACACACACACCTTCACTAGCGAGTTGGAATATACCTAAGCCTAAAGCACGGTTGTTCCTGCAGCCTCTGCTTTTCAACTCTTCTAAATGAACACATTTTCTGGGACTTTGAGAAAAATATTTTAAAAAATATTTTTTATCAACTGGAGTTTTTCGCTCTTACACATGATAACTTATGTAACTTTCTCTCCTTCTAGGGCTTTTGCCTCTGGCAAAAAAAGGTTTAGAGCAGGTGTACGATACATTAACCCTAATATTTTGACTGTTAAGAAAGTTGGAAAGTCATTACTGAGATAAAAGTTATTATATTAAATTAGAGCCAACTCTAAACGTTAATTGGAAAAGATATTTTAGAACAATGAGATACGGTGCTTAAAAGTACAACCTACTTTACTCTCTTTCTAAATCTGAAGAAATTGATAAATTTTCTGCCGAAATTGCCTCCCATGACTCTTTTGTAAATTTATTTAAATGAAACTTGTCCCTTAGCAACACGTGTGTTCTACTTTTGACGTAATTACGTATCGGCGGTGTTTCTATTGGATACTGCAACAAACCAACGTTTTATTAAATTCGGTGATGATTGTTTATACTTCGATATAAATTAATTTTCAAATACAAAAAAAAAGTCGTGAGAGAATATGAAAATAAAATCTAGGAATCTTTATTGCCACCCAATTTTTCAAGCAAAAACCCTTTCTTTCAAGTTATTTCTGTGAGATATACACAATTGGAATATCACTAAAATATAACAAGTAGAAGAAATTTTTTTTAAATTTCGCACAAAGCAACACGAAGGCTATTTGTGTTAGCCGTCCATAATTTAGCAGTGTAAGACAAGAGGAAATGTAGCTTGTCATCACCATACACCGCCAACTCTTGGACTACTCTTTATCAATGAAGAGTAGGATTGACCGTCACGTATAACGCCCCCAAAGCTGAAAGGGCGAACCTGTTTAGCGCGACGGGGATGGGAATCCGCGACCTTCAGATTACAAGTCGCACTTCTTAACACGCTTGGCCATGCTGGGCTAGATTTGAGAAGCAAACTTATTCCTCACACGAGTAGTGATAAAGTACTTTACACAACACAAAATAAATAATTGTTGTTTCAATGTTTTTTTAAAGTATGACACTAAACTGAAAACAGTTATAACTGAATAATTGTTTCTTTAACAAAATTCTCATTTTTCTCATAAAAATAAACATTTTCGTGTAATGTGGCATAAGAAGTTGAGAAAATGAAAATGTTATTTATATGGAATAATTTTTCAACTGCATAATCAGTTTTAATTTCATTCTGAACTGTTCGGTCAGTCTTCTGAGGGCCATTTTCAAATTCCTTATGTTGTGCACTTGGCCTCCAGTCTGATTTCTTTCGGAAAAATATATTTCGGTTGATATTCTATTTATTAACATATCAAACATTTTTTATGTTAGTTTATCGTGCAGTTTAGAATGTAGGAACTTGAACGTTTCGAAACTGATTGAAAGCTGAAAATTAAGGCATTATTTTCTTTCATAACCATTGATATTTTGTGAGGTTTAGTCTCTCATATGTCTATCTCTGTACATATGGTGTAATAACTGTGGATTTTATGTATGGCTCAATTTATAGATTATAAATTATTGTAACTGAAGATTAATGGGAGTGTTTACTTCTATATTTACATGGAGATCTAGTCTTTCAAGCTTTGTTTTTAGTGGAAGTGGAGAGATAGTCCACATTAGGATGGTAGCCATAGAGTTACACATCTGCACAGTTGGCCATAAGAAAAGTTTAAGTAAACTTCTTTGGAGTGTCAGCTGTATATAAAGTTACTTTACCTAACTATTTTTCAGTTGGTCTGTTTGTTTTTGAAAAAAAAGGGAAATGAAATTGAGTGATATTACTGATTTAAATTACTTGTTCTTGAATAAAATCAGACAGAAAAGATCTTTACTGATGAAAGCCCTCAGCACATAAAGAAAACATTTCAAATTTTATCTTTTTTGGAGATATTAATGCAACAACAATCTTATCTATAATGTTCGTTTTCAGTGTAAAATTGTTATTGGAGCTTCGATTGTTGCTAGATATCATGATAAACTATTTTTTCTCCATTTATGATGAAACAAATGCTACTTTTAGTCTCAAATGCGGTAGTTCTATATTGATTAACTGTAGAAAAAATAATAATAACGAATTTCAAGACAGATTTAGTTGATACTTTGCACAATTTGTTGTAATTTTTTGCGAAGCAAATTCACCATTTTATGTTAAATTAGAGAAATCGGTCAGTCATAACGTGGCGCTTAAGTCAGGGAATAAAAATATAAAAATAATCATGGCGACGGTGGTGTAGATGATTGTAATATCCAGGATTGTATGTAAATAGCAGGAAGAACGATCGAATGGAATAAAGATTAGTCGAAGGAATGTGCGTTCTTGAATATCGATAAATGTTTAGTTGATTAACTGTGTGTTGGTGTACATATATCATTTCTGTGATAAACTAAACTAGACGTACCCTGGAAATGAACTGTAATCGACAGGATCTCCTAAATGTTATGTGACAGTCAACGGAAAATGTCTTACACTTTAAAACGTTTGTTTCTCTTGTCGTCAGTCATTAAAACGTAA
This sequence comes from Carcinoscorpius rotundicauda, assembly GCA_011833715.1. Classification (NCBI taxonomy): domain Eukaryota; kingdom Metazoa; phylum Arthropoda; class Merostomata; order Xiphosura; family Limulidae; genus Carcinoscorpius; species Carcinoscorpius rotundicauda. The sequence continues at coordinate 80,405,943 of CM022399.1, read as the reverse complement.
ACATCAACTTATCCGATCCAACGAGAAATGATGATCTGTCCAGTTGAATTGAAGTATGTCCATTGTTACTATGGTTTACCGTGTTCTGTGAGAAATGGTCAACACGTAGGAGGTATCAGGCTCGTATGACGGAAGTCGACTGTCGTACAAGTACGTATCTGGTTAAGAGTTATTACTCTAGAGAGATACAAGTTTACTGTGTATCTGTCATTCACATTTAATATTAAAATATATGTGTTTTTCATAATCTGTTGTATGTATAAAATTTACATATGTGACATTAAAATAACAAAAAATGTAAAGTTCTCGACCTTTCTGGGAAAAACACATCACATGATGTTGTTTTCGAGGCATATTTATTAGTTTTGATGATAAAGCATTCATGACCTAAAGCAGTGCCCCTAGCTCGGACAGCAGTAAGTCTTCGTCTTTACAACACTAAAATCAGGGGTTTTAATCTGTGTGTATTGTATCTCTTCATTTGAGAAAGGGTGTGTGTGGAAGAAACCCCATTTATTTAAGGGGAGATGTGGACAACAGGAAATGCTAGCCTAGATTTTTATTTCTTTGTTATGTCTGCACGTCTAAATGTCAAATGAGAATCTCTTTTTCATAGAAGTGTAAGGAAAGTGAAATCACAATGTGACTAGTTGAAATTTGCAAGAAAAAAGTAGTTTGAAGTTCCTGGATTAGGTCTTCAGTAACATAATGATGAAGTGTCTGTTTCTTTTGCCAAGAAAATGATCATTTTAAAACACTTTGGTGGAAGAAACTTGTTTCTATCTATATTTCAGCTTAGATAACTTCTTTTCTTACAAACAAAGCGGATTAACATCCGTGTGTCTACAAACTGATAATTTTGCTTTTTTTAGTAATAAGTGAGATTTCAATTATAATATTTTTGTGTGTTCATTTGGAGTTTTTTTTTAATTGTTAGTTGATATTACATTAACAATTATTCGTGGAGAACAGAAAAGGCTGAAAGATTTTAGTGTTGCAGTCTTCTCACACGATAAAATTTGAGTTTGAAGATTTCTATGTAAATTAGATGGCCTATATATCAGTCAGTCTGCAAAACTTGCCAAATTCTGTAGCAATACTGAAAATGAAAGTTAAACATGTTTTAGAACTTGTTTTATATTTGACAAATTTATTTTTAGTTGCTTGTATTCATCAGTGGTATGATTTCAGATTATAATATTACTCTTTATCATGCTAGTACTTATATTGACTTTTCATGTGAAACAAGCCATTTTATTTTCATCTTTAATTTGTACTTTTAAATATTTACTAGAACATGTCTTTATAAATAAAAGTTATTGGCAGTGGACTACTCATTTTTATAACCATCTATGGTAAACTTAATGATTAATGTTATGAAATATTTTCTTTAGTTAAAACTTGGATATTCTTCACAAGTATAAAATATTATACATTGCTTGAGGAAGTATCTCAAGTCTTAATTAGTTACAGCATGCCTGTTTCACTATGACATAATTTTTGTGTAACTTTGTTGATGTTATAAAGAGATCATCATATCAAAGTAGTGAAATATAAAAGTATAGCAGTCTGATGAGCAATGTCACAGTAATTATTCAACCATGAAGTTAAAGGAAATGTTTACAGTCATAGTTTACTGTAGTGTCTTGCATTTAGAATCAGGCTATTTGGATCAAAATTATTGTGTAAGCTTATTTTATTAAATAACTTTGTAATCATTTTGAAAAGAGTCCTTTATATTTTTGCTCACATTTCTTTGGTTTATTAAAACTTTTGAATTTAGCAAACAATTTTGAAAAATATTACACATCAAGCTTAAGGTTTGGGAAAGATGTAGTTTTTATCCTACTCAGTGTCCTCAAATACTACAAAAAAAAGTGAGTGCATAATAAAACAAGTTTTTATTTTGTGTAAACATATGTCTTTGTCCTTATTCAAGTCAGCAAATATGTCATTGTTTAAGTTCACCAAATTAAAAAAAAATATATTATTGATTTTATTATTTTATGTTTCTAGTATCAAATAAAGTACTTAATTGAATACTTTTCATTCTAATAGCTCATTTAAAGTTGACTAAAGTTATCAAATTTAACAGAGCCAAGCATGGTCCTTGAATGTATTGAAGCCAAGAGAATGATGTATGTCATTTGTAATTTGTTATGTATTATGTAGACATAAAATTCTGTTTAATTAAATAAACACTGAAAATAAGGTAACAAAGATTATCTTATTTATGCTTACTGTCACTCAGTTTTCAGTTCAGAGGAATTTCTTCCAGTTGTTAGTTCTGTTCAGATGAGAAACAGTGCATCAATATTCATAAGGTAACTGTGCTTATTTGAAGATTCATTTTAAAATTTGAATTAACCCTACAAATGAATTGCACTATTTTCTTTGTAGAATGACAAAATATTATAATATGAAAAGAGAGGTTTTGTTTGAATATCTTAAAATCTCATAACATTATCCATTTATACATATGTTTATACTTTTTATTAAATTGACCCTACAGCCGTTTTTGGCTGACATTACTGGAGTTGCTATGATGCAGTACAGGTGCACTCGTTACTTTATCCAAGAACCTGAAACTCGTCTCCACAAGGTGACCTGTATTTGTGTAAACTAGTATTTTGTAAAATAGTCACAACTGAGTTATAAGCTATAAAAGTTCTTAAATTTAATTTATCTTAAAATACAGAACAGTAAATAAAGAAGTAGAGTAAACAATAATATTTTCTATTTTTGAACTTTTTTACTCATTTGGAGCTTGACTCTATTCACTGGTTATGCTGATTTCTCCAACCCAGTTCACTTGGCTGTGATTTTGCTAGATAGTAGATATAGGGATAGTGGGAATCTCCTTAATCCATTCATGCACGTCACTAATCAGATGATGAAACATTTGGCTAATCATTGAAATTAAGTTTTCAAGTAACCATGGTTTATTCTCTTCAGAAAGCACACAAGCTGAGCTAGCACTCAGTTTATTAAACTAAGCCTCAGATTGACCTTAATGTGTGGTATTCAAGTAGAGTAATGCCTGTCACACAGTTATAAGTAGCTGCAAAATACAAATCCCAAAATGTTTTGCACAGAATTATTTCAAACATGAACAATAAGAAATCCCACCTTATTTCTTTGTGCAATCACCAAAATAATCATTACTCAAACATTGAAACTTTGTCTCCATCCAACTTCTGTCTTATAGGTTTCTTAGGACTACAACAGGCTCATGGAGAATTGAACAAGATGTATAGATAGAGATGAAATCAATAACTTTAATGCATATTGCACACTGTTAATTCTAACTTTGAACCTAGTGCACTGTGCTACAGTCCATTTCATAGTAAGGAAGTACTAATTGTTGTAATGATTTAAAATAGCCTCGCTTCAGGATGACATGACAATAAAAATACAACTGTTACAGCACAATAGATACAGCTTGCAACGTTTGTCTATAATAAAAGATCAGTATTCATATAAGACTTGCATCTGATTTTCATAGATACTTAAACTGCATTTAAAAACAGAAAATCTAACATACTAAATAAAATAAGCAAAAAGATTAGAAAATGTTTAGTGTTAAAACTATGAATCAAAACCAATTTATGAAAAACACAATTAAAATTTATCACACATCTGGAATGGCTGCTGCAGACCTACTACATGCAGTGAAATATCAATCAACTTATGTACGACCAAACTGCTCACAAAAATAATTTTCTGATCATGACTTCATCAGTGAAAACCACTATTTGTGTGAACCTCAACAGATACAATTACAATGTTAATCATAAACTGGATTCTTTTTATAAATCATTGAATCATCATGATGCACAAGCACACAGAAATGAACTGAAAACTGCTGAGGATAATACATGTGACAATGAAATAACTTTGTTGAGGACCAGTATTTTGTAGAATAGAATCACATTTCAGTTGTAATACAATAAATTTTATGTATGTTAATATGTCTGCATATTGTTATTATTACTGTCTACAAATAAATCTTAAAATATCCATTATTTCTCAAAGAGCACAGAAAAACAGTGATCTTTTCTTTTCAATGAATTTGTACTCACTTTCCACAGTTTGCTAAGCCTTGTCACATTTTACAACTGGAGTATGTTAAATATTTTTCTTGTTTTATACACACATATTGATATAAAGAACATCATAGATTATATTTAAGTACCACAGATTTCTAGTGTGATAAATCATTCTTATAAATTTAACTGCATTTATGTCTGAAAATATTTTTTTCAAACATCATTCATCTCACCTTTCCTTGCGAGTCTACAACAACACAAAATGGATCTACTTATAAAGACACTTTTCAAAACCTAAAATATCACGCAGGAAAATTCTGAGCTTTCAGTTGGCTGCAAACATATCATAAACCAAAGTAAGAATGTGTCAACAATCATTTCCAAAAACTAAAGAAATGGACAGATTGGATGGAGACAAAGTTTCAATGTTTGAGTAATGATTATTTTGGTGATTGCACAAAGAAATAAGGTGGGATTTCTTATTGTTCATGTTTGAAATAATTCTGTGCAAAACATTTTGGGATTTGTATTTTGCAGCTACTTATAACTGTGTGACAGGCATTACTCTACTTGAATACCACACATTAAGGTCAATCTGAGGCTTAGTTTAATAAACTGAGTGCTAGCTCAGCTTGTGTGCTTTCTGAAGAGAATAAACCATGGTTACTTTTTTGAATTTCTAAATACAGTAATATTTCAGAAAATACATAAGAAAGGAGATTTTTTTATTCTATATTCTAGCTTGTAAAAATTTGGTTATTTAAATTTTTATTTGTTAAAAAGTATAAAATTTTCCTTTGGACATCAGAAATATAATTTAAACCAAAGAAGCCTTCAGTATATTTTAAATTAATTAATTATTGTGTGCTATAACATTTTAATTACAATCTGCTGCCACGTGTATTCACATATATTTGTAAAATAATTGATCAATAACATTTTGAATGCAAATCTACAAATTTGATAACACCCCCTGACCCCTACACATGGTAATAGAGTTAAGAAGGTGTAGAATGAAACAAATAGAATTACTAGTATAAAATAATAAATAACATTCAAGCCACCAGAAGCAATACTTAAAGATTATATATGCTATTACACTGTTGTAACATGCATTGTGAAAGCACCATCTTCGTATACTGTATGGTTTATGGAAAAAATGCATGAAAGAGTGGTTTGATTTGGACACGAAAACTTTCTAATAGCATCTTTTGCAAGGGCAGCAATGCTGCAGACACACAAAACTTGGTTTTGGTAAATACCAACAAAATCATGTCAACAATAGTGATACATAATTTCATTGTAGCAGTAACTTGGTTGTTCAACATCATTATACTATTGTATTAATTTACCACATGTAGGTGTGTGAATTTCTACACATTGCATGTGGCATTTAGAGCATAATGAAGGCTGATCACTAAGATGTTACTGACTAGTATAGCATATCATGAGTTGAAATGTATCATGCAGGCACTCCCTTCAGTGTTACACAAAGAGGGATATCTGAGAATGGGTTAACATTCAAAGAATCATATCCACTGTTTCATGAAATAGTTGTGTTGTACTTTACATTTTCTTGTATATGTGAAACTTTGTTGTTGTAAGATGTAGAAGCTACTTTTCTGGATACTTGTAATCTGATTTGGTGAGTGATCAACTAAAGAAAGGGAATAGATATGGTCATATTTATTTTGGAAAAGTCAGGATTTGCTGTTAAGAAAAATTTGTAATTTCTTTCTTGAACATGGTTAATGTTTGTGCTTTAGTTATTCACATGGAGTAAACTTCAGGGCAAGTAGTTTTTGATACAAAAGAATGTTTTTGTCATTCCAAAAATATCAAGAGACTAGCTAAGCAAAATTTCCAGTGTACCTTTGAAAGATTATAAATGTCAATGCACTAGATGCAAAAGTTAACACCGAAGGTAAAAAACACAAATAACCTGAATTCAGCTTGTATATCTAAAGAATATAAAGTTTTTGATGTTTATGACAATATCAGTCTGAGGCATGTTCATTGTAGTTTTGAAAACTGATTTAAAAAAAGTTAAATACAACAAGAAGATTTTCAAATATACCTCATACAAATATCTTTGGTAGCATGTGTGTAAAGTTCAATTAAAAGTTGTTACTTATAATTATCAATACTGTACCAAATATAGTTTTGTTTCTGGAATATGTTAAATACTTTTTCCTTTCATAATTACTTGCAGCAAAGTCCACATGTTGTGAAGACTGTAATTGTACAGTCTGATCCAGTGTCAAATTTACAAGTCATGTTGATGTAAGAATGTTGTCATGAATTAGGAAGAAACAAACCTTTTGTTTATATCAAATTATTATTTTGTTTGCCACAATGAACATTTTTTATTGTAACGTTTGTTATCAAAACTGAGAAAAATGAATGAAAGGAACATTGATATCAAACAGACATGCATTCAGATTCATCGTGATACTTTTGTGAAATCTTCATCTTTTAGTCACAAAACCAGTGGTCTTGTGTATTCCAAGTTCAACTCACAGTCTGAGAGTAATGGGTTTGAATTCTTGTCCAAACAAAAATGCTTGTTTTTTCAGCTTAGGGACATTATAATATTATAATCTTTTTGGTGGGAATACAGTTTCCATTAAATACTTTAATGAAGAAAGCAAATAAATAGAAACCACCCCTAATATTTCTACCAATTATACCTCCAACCTTTAAAAAAAAAAAAAGATTAATTTGAAATATGCACTCTACTATGATATTTGTGTTTGATCTTTGATGATTATTCATGGCAGCTAACTAGATTGACATCACTGTTTGGATTTTGACTGATGGATGGGATATTCTGAACACATTTCAGTGCTGTTCCATTATGGCAGTAAGTGGGCAGCATGGACTATTAACGACAGTGCAGTATTGAAATATATATATTTATGTCAAGATGGGAAATAACCAAAATTACATAATAAAGCACATATCTCCACAAATAGAAGTCACACAAAAATAAAACCAGTATGCAAGTGGTACACAAACACTTATCGTACTGTCACTGGCACGAAGCTGTACATACTCATGAATAATGGAGATTTTCAATTTTTTTGTTATTTATTTGTGGAAACATTCACAAGTCATGGGTTAAGACCACTGTAAGAGATAAAAGTTAACAATGGTAATTGTTTCAGCTATTTAGGTACATTTGATATAGTAGAGACATGTTTATCTTGATGTGTAAATATTTTCAACTTTTTCACAAGCTTCTTCATAGTTTTTTTTGTTTACATGCCATAACTAAATAGTTGTAGTTATCATAAAGGTACATGAATAAAAATGTTTCATACTTGAAGTTAAACATCAGAAATATATTTCTGAACAAAAGTATGAAAATTACACGATTATATATTTATAGGTTTACGTTATTAAAGAAGCAGTTTTATGTTTATAAATTAGTTTTAGATGCTGATATATTTACATTAAGTCAAGTCATGTTTTAATAATAATGTACATGTAATTACTATCATATTTTGAACTTTTTCTTAGTTTGTGTATTAAAAATAGAATGATTAATGGCATTGTCAGTTCATCACAAGATTGATTTATAACATCTACAAACTAACATGTAAACAGAATGTATCTATGATTCACTCTGCTCCTGTATTGGTAAATTTATGAACTCTTAATGCTAAAATCAGGGGTTCAGTTCCATTTGGTGGACACAACAGACAGCCAGATGTGGCTTTGCTATAAGAAAACACACACGCTTGTCTCCTTAGTAATACAATTCTGTGTTTTATTGTCAACTATTTCTAGTTTATTCATATAACATTTAATTATTTTCAGGCATATTTTAGTGTTTCTAAATTCAAATTTTATGCATATTATTTCGTATAATTTGAAAAGTATAGTTGTAACTGGGATGTTGATTTGATAAAAGAACCAATTTTAATTTAAACTTATCAAACTCCTGTGAATCAGTATTAAGTTTACCAGTCAGAAAAGTCAAATAGTATTAATATTTTGAAGTACAAATGTTGTTTGGGGTAAAAGATCTGTTTGTATGATTGCTTGGCAGAGCTAGCAGCACTGCATGTGTAACTTGTACACACTTAGAGCATGGTTTAGTTGTATTTTTATAAATTAAAATTTGATGAAAGGTAAGCTATATTGCCCACATTAAACGAGAATAAATTTGTGTCTATTGTGGAGGACTGAATTTGAACTTGAGTACGAAAAACAAAACAGGTTATTGTAATATTCTAGATGTAAGAAATAGTGTGTTACAAGGAACTTTATAAAATCATACTGTATACTGAGATTGTGGGGAGTTTTAATATTTTCTTACAAAACCGTAAGAATACTACTGTATTTTTGTTTGAAATGTTTCCAGGGTCTTTTGCTTATAATTCTGTACTGGTATCTCTAACTTTCTTTCAATATTGGCTGTGATTAAGTTTTTGTTTGCCATTCTTTGTATTACTCTTATATTTTCTTCATAATTTCGTATTGTACTTTTTGCTGGTTTTTTTTACCTCATGAATTGTTTGTACTGTCTTACTGTATGGGTATTGTAGTTAGTAATTTAGTCTACATATTGCTTGCTGCACGTGAGGAAGTGCCTACTTCAAATTTTTCCATTTAAGAACTTTAAAAATTTATACTGAATATTATTCTGTTTTTTCTCAAAGTTTTTGTGGTAACATTAAATGAATAGCAGTAAAACTTGTTAAGCAGTTAACTTTTTTACAATTCTATATTTAACTGGAAAAGAAAAAACTTTGCAAATTTTAGGTGGCTTGAATCTTAATTGTCCAGGAATTAGTAAAATGTTAAAAATAAATTGGGACTTAACTGAGATTTTGTGTTCAGAACAAGATTTAGTGTGAATGAAAGTGCATTTTTTTTCTTTACAGAACTTTAAGATTTTAAGCCTTTTTTACTGTGTGAATGGCCTTCAGGTTCAACTTTCCAGCTCCTAGTAGTCACGTCAGTAATGCTGAACAAGATAACTGTGAAGGAGGAATCTGTCCATGAGAAGGAAAGGTACCAATAAACAGTGGAGGTGAAACTGTGTGGGAAGAGGTGTCAGTCACTCCACAGCACGTACACATTTGTTCATTTCCTTGTTTTTGTTTATACATGTTGCTATGATAATTTTAGTTCTGTTCGGTTTAAAAAAAAAAATTATTAAATATTAAATTTCTTGAAGTGAGCTAAACAGAATACAATCCAATGTAATCTTTTATTATTGTTGGGAATCAGATTAGTGACCAAGATATATAAAAAGAGAGTACTTCAAGAAGGGAAAAACATCTTTTGGGGAATAAAAATAAAAGTTACAAATTGAAGAAGTAACTAAGGGTAGAAAAGTGGTCTTTGCTAATTCACACTTTGTTAACACTTGAAATTGAGTTTGTAATATTTTATGAACCATAAATCTTTCTAGATAATAAAAATCTTACATTTAAATAATGTTAAACGACTGTTTTTACCTCAGTTCCAACTTCATGGAAAATTGTTTGAAAAGCTTTTCTGTTTTTATAAGATGTATGATTACTTAGAATATTTTAAAAGAGGAAAATAAATTACTTTGTCTCATTATTACGTGTAATTATATTAAATCTAAAATTTAAGTGAAATTTTAAACTTTGTTTGTTCAGGTAATAATGGAATATTTAGCAGTTGGCTGTATGACAGATGTTCGTGCCCAAACGTGTGTTTATGTAAATGAAATAGCAGCAGTTTGTAAAGAAGTATGCTATATTGATTGTTATTCGTAACTATGAAGAGGTTTGTTTTTTAAAGAAGAGATCTTCTTACCAAACCTCTAAATACTTCCATAAACTTTTATTTCTCTAGTGATGACAAAATTTTAAATAACATCAGAGATAGTAAAAATTGGTGAGGTTATTGTATTGTAAACTCTCTGTGGTTCTTTTTTGAATTACATTTCCAGTGCATTTTATGGAGGCACACCCTCAACAAGTGTACTAAATATAAAATAAAACTTGTACCTTTAATGTTAAATATGTCACACATTTTTAATATTCTGTCATACAAATTATTAATTTGAAAAAGAGTAACATTAAGAAAGAACTAATTGTTTAAACGATGTACATACCACATAAACTTTTACATTAAAGTAGGTTCAGAATATACACAACAACAGTAGCAGAGGTGAACTGGACTCATTTCGAGGAGCCATGCCACTTAATTATGAGTTGGGACCCATACCATCCTACTAGCACTGAGTCATACATAACCTGTACACTTCATACATGTACCTTGGGACAACGGCTATTTTACCTTTATCACATAGAATATATCAACTTGATAACCTGAGCATAGCTGGATACTTTGTTTATATAACAGCATTTAAGACATAGAAAATCTAGTGTGTTTTGGTAATGGTGCTTCCCTGCAATAGCTTTAGTTATGTTGCCTTGTAACAAAAGTATAGCTTAATATTGTTCTGTAAATATAAAATAAAACATATAAATAACAAAATTGTAAAATATTTATTGGTATTTTAATTTAAAGCCTCCACTGATTAAAGAACATTTTTTATAAAAAATCACTGGTGACATAACACCAAATACCTTAATTCAGAAATGAAGATGTGAAACAACACATCATATCAGTGGTTTACTTGATTATTTATTTATTTCCAAGAGAATATGTCCATGTTTTTCTTTTATCTATCTTAACTAATTGGTTTTTCATTTGATATTTTTTAATTCTATTCCATGGCTGTTTATTTCTTCATTTTCTCTCCAAAATCAAAATTGAAAAAGAATTCCTGACCAGAAACAGACATTTTCTGGATGTATAAAGCACTGAGTATTTTTAAGTTTTGATTTGACTTTTTCTGTAAACTTACAACATGAAATACATCCAACTATGTAACACAGCAACTTATTGTACTTTTAATCAACAGGATTATAACTTGACATGAAAGGCAAGTTTTATGTACACATACTAACAATAGTACAATTTATGTCAAATGAACAACTAGCCCACTTTGTTGTAAGAAATCTTCATAGTTTATTTTCTAATTTCATTCATAAAAGTTTATAAATGTACAATCCACGGGAGGAATTCGGAGATAAATGGGTTACAAAAAGGAAATAATTTCACTTTCAGACTATTTTTAAGTGTGGGCTTTAGGTATTTGGTAATTGTAAAACAAATTATATATTTAGTTGAATTTCATATTTTTAACACCGGCAACTTCAGAAAATACTTCATTACAAACAATTTGTTCTAGAACAAAGCAAGAAACATATACATAAATAGCAGATTACTATCAACTTTTTATATGCTAACAAGTTTATTTGTGCATTTGGATGATTAAATATTTCTATTTTACAGTCAAAATTTGCAATAGGAGCAGAAGAAATCTAAATTAGAGTTAATTTTGTCAGGCTAACTTGCAGTTATTTACAAGTTATTTCTGTTTTCTTTTTCTCTCGCGTGATAATTTTATTGCCTGGTTGGTTCCAGAATTAATAAAAAGGAAAGAGTACGGACCGGAGGTTGACATCTGGTCCCTTGGTATCTCATCAGGAAAATTCTGACATGGTAAGTGTAGGTAACCAGTACTTACAGCCAAGGAATAAGAGTTGATTGAAGTTCAATTTTCTCCTTCTTTGGGAATCCTGCAAATTGTAATATAAAAATTTAATAAATCTCAAAGAGACTTTCAGTGGATAAACTAAGACTTTCACCAATAATTTCAAGATCTTTTAATAACTTGGGTGTATTAATGCTTTGCTTTAGTTAAACACAAATGTTTCTTAAAGTTTAATAATAAAAATTATTGTTTCACAAAACCAAAATTCTTAAAAGCTACATTTTTGTATTTCAAAATACAATTGTCTGCTTTGTCCAGAATGTCTTCACCAACCACAGGTAATAGATATAATAAAGACAAAAACAAGAATGTTCACATAATTCAAACATGTAGATGTAATGAAGGTAATAATGAACAGTGGAATGATGACAGCAACACTGAATATTTAACAAGACTATGCACAATTACAAACAGTTAATTATTGAATCTTGTGGAGTGTATGATATAATAATCTTTAAAATTTATAAATTATAGTGTTTTCTGCCATGATATCACTACCATCTTGTTAAACCTCTATAAATAAATATAAACATGTTAGGTAATTCACTCGTGTTGTTCTGAAACTGTAAAGTGATATTATTTTGAAGATATTTAGACAGTATTAGGGAGTATTATCCAAAGATTTGTACATTCAGATGTCATAGGTGTCAAGTGACATGAGTCGGTAATGGCGTTTTGTAAGTAAGGTATATTCTATCTCTGTAATGCTAGTGTCATTAAGAGTATTGGTTATAATTTTTAATATATGTAATTGTTTTCATTACATATACATGTGTATTTTATTGTCAGAATTATTTTGTGTTGTTACCTTATGTTCTATATTTAGTCATCAAGTCACACTACTTTTTCAGGTACTCGATTTAATATCAACAAATGGGAAACCAAACAAGGAAAATAAAGATAACCTGTCTGCAGGTTTTCAAGACTTCCTAGACAGATGTCCAGAAGCAGATGTAAATAAATGTTACATTGCATCTGAACTTTCACCAATAATTTCAAGATAACGTCATTGTGGAATGATAACGTCATATGTGTGTTATTACTTTTTTTTATCAAGATTGTTTTGTGGATTGCTATTAAATTTATTCCTTCTGATAGATACTGGTTCAATATGCTAGCTTCTTTCTACATAGTTGAGACATTGCATGTTGTACCATGACATTTATTTCATATTCTAAATTTTATCACTATATTCATTCAAACAGAATCATTATTACATGTCCAAGATACAAGTGTAGGGAATTCTAAAAACTGAATGTTGTCACCCCAGCTCGTTTAATTATTAAAAAGTGATTAGTGAATCACTACCATGGTGTTGAAATTTACAATCAGTAATAACATGGAAGAATTAGCCCATAAAATGTTCTTTAACCGTCACACTTTCACACAGTACTGTATAAAGAGACTAATTAAATAAACTGTATGTGATATACAGGGTGTTCAGAAAGTCACTGTGCAGTTTTGTAATCATATGTCTATTCAGTCTATTTCAAGCCAGCAACTGATTGTGGTGTTTAGAAAGAAAATAAGCAGGATCTAAGCCTGTATTGATGCCAATGGGAGTCACTTTCAACATTGTTTATAATTGTCATTCATATTTACCTCTTGCATTCTATATTGAAACATGTCTGTTAATAAATATACAAGTGCACAGTGACTTTCTGAACACCATGTATAATAAGCACTTTTGTTAAACAAATGTTTATTTTTCACACAGCATCTGTTCATTGAAGTAACTGACCGGTGAAAACAATACAGCCCACTACAGTGATAACTAGATACACATTAATAGCTCAAAAACCAAATATCCCAAAATACATGTTGAAATATATTGGCCATAAAGACTGGCATCATATTAGGACAAGGAAATTAATAGATTGTTTTTCTTAGATTTCTCCGAGAGCAGTAGTATATTGGGTGCAAAGATTTCCTATTATTTAGCTTTTTAGATTTTGAAAATAATATCCATTTCACCATGTAAGAATGTTGTTACAAATTAGGAATAAACAAAACTCTTGCTTAGATCAAATTATTATTTTATTTGCCTCAATGAATATTTTTTGTACTGTTTTTGATAAAAAATAAAAAAATGAATAAAGGAGAGGAAAGTTGATGCCAAACAGATGTGCATTCAGATATATCATGATATTTTTGTGGAATCTGCATCATTTAGGGTCAAAACTATGTGTTATGTTAAGTCCTGCTTCTGAAATTGTTTGGAATTCCTCAAACAGGTACTAGAAACAGTCACCATCTTTGTTTGAGATCATTAGAAACTGATCTATCGAGCCCAGTTTTATATGAAATGAAGATAATAGGACATTCTTTGTGTCAACCAAAGTTTCACATTCATTGTTTTTTATTCTGGTATCTGGCTGACTTTGCGTGATCATTACTTCTTATCCAGCACTGGTTTTTTGTCATTTATTCCATTTCACATACAAAATGTGAAAATTTTGTCTGACTGGGTGTTCAATACAACAACATTTAAAGGACTTTCAAGTTTCCACAAAATAGCCAGCTATGTTCTATGTATTAGACCTTATTAACAGAATTTTGATAGTTTTGTATGTTTCCTTCAAGTGAATCGATTGACTCTTAGGAACAGATACATATGTGTCACTGTTTTGAAGGACAACACATTTTGGACCTGTATTGATGGTATCAGTGAACAATATCCACTCTTCATTCACAGGCTCCAACTTGTAGTATGAATACCAACATGGCCTTGTACCTAAAAAAACTGGATAGAAGTACATGTTAAAAGAGAAATGGACCAGTCGCTTTAGAATATTGGCAAGAACCGATGTGAAGCAATTCCAGGGCTAGTAGATTACCAAGCGAGGCAGTACAAATTGTGTAATTTGAGTCCTGCTTTGCTTCTATGTGATGTAGAGCAAGAGAAATGGCATACAGTTCAGCAGTGAACACAGAAAATGTTGAGGGGTTTCTGTGTGCAACCATTGAACCACAACAAACCATGACGGTGCCCACACAGTCACTTGATTTCGAACCAACCTTCTATTCCTCTTCATATGGATGGTTTGAAATCAGGCCACTCTGTGGGCACCGTCATGGTTTGTTGTGGTTCAATGGTTGCACACAGAAACCCCTCAACATTTTCTGTGTTCACTACTGAACTGTATGCCATTTCTTTTATCCTGGAGTACCTGGTTTTCTCATATGATTTAAAAAAGACCTTATTTGGGGACTGTAATAAGCCATGGTGAGATGGCTGACCAGTGAATACTGCCATGTTATCCAAGAACAGACCCAATGTTTTTTGCAGCTCTCCAACCATTGTAGCACAAGCATCTTTGGACTCAATTGTATGGTCTTAATGCAGATATATGAATTTGAAATTTTTTATTCATCAGAACTTCAAGTGCTCTGTAGAGATGAGGAACCCATATTGTTCCATGGATGTTCACAGGATTTAATGTTTTCTTCTTCTAGAGCATCACTTACACTTTTTTAATTTTCTGCTTGCTTTGGCACTCGAATGACAGTGTTTGTAAAGTCCTAACAGAAGGTATTTTATGTCTGATAAAAACTTTCAATTCCTTCACAGCATCTAACAGTCCCCTTTCAAATAAATGGGCCACACACTACACCCCAACTAACCATGGCATCCCATCTCTAGTAAGAAGTGCGATAAGTCCATTTTCTGCTCCATTATTGATGGAAACACCAAGAGTGGTTGCCTTTCTTTTGCAGTTCTCTACACCAACCGTCACAAGTGCTTTTTAAATTGCTGTTTTTAATCCTGTGGCAGTATCACTGGATGGGGCTTGCGAGTCCATAAATTTTGTAACAACATTTCCTGCCTTAATAAATACAGTTTCTTCTTTAATTACTCCAGTGTCTTTTGGTACATCTAAGATGAAAGAAAACACTGCAGCATTATCAGGGTCTGCACACAGATCTTACATCATGTTGTCATCAATACATATGATAAAATGTTTCGCTGATTTATCATTTATGTACGTGTCTCCCAGCTGCACTACATTTATTTTCTGTAACTCACATAAAGTCTTAAATGGAGAAAACGGCTGCTTTGTTATTACTAAGTAATAGGTGGTGGTGAAAAGTGTTTCCAGTTTCTCAAGCTAATAAGCATGTAAATTTCTCATGCATAAATCCATCTGCTGAATCTGTGGTTTAAATTTAGCATTGACAGGTTGAACACACGGAGTATGCCTTCCACTTGTATCGTGGGCTTTGATCAATTGTAGCCTAGTACTCAGTACTAACCTTGCTTACTTGAACTTGTTCAACTCGTGCACTTTTTCATACAGTCTTAAATTGATTTTGTTGATTTGTCGGTTCTTTAAACTAACGTTATATGAAGACGGTGCCACATTACCGTTCTACTAGTAGTAGTTTTGTGTATACATAACAAAGTTAAGAATCATGTTGTCATACATGTCGAAGTCTTACGCAATTTAACCTAAAAGGTCAAATTATTGTCTTCAGACTGCTCCGATCAGGCAGAAGTTTTCCCAGCTTTTCAGAAATGAAATGGAACACTTACTGATCTCAATTTACTGTAGCAAAATAGTTGAATTACACCTAAAAGTTTGTCGTCATTGTCTCCGTGCTTCTGTCTCAAACTGTTCGTTCGTGTTATAAAAATATCACCAGAGGGTTGGGTGGGGGCATTATGGCTTCAGCGTAGGATCAAAGAAGAAGTTAGGAGAATATGATTGTGATCTCCAATTTTGGGTTCCAATATGGCATATATCACAAATTTTGTTGGCTATTTATAAACTGGGATGAAAACCGGGCACCCTTATATTTATCCCCTTAGTAAATTTCCGCTTCAGATCTGTTTATGTTATTACATGATCACAAGAGACTACTCGTATAGGTTACAGGTAATTTGTGAACGGTGTCATTCTTACAGTGGCATTCCTTTCTAGATTTTTCTCGTAATCCGAGGGTCGCGTCGCGCTAAAACATGCTCGCCCTCCCAGCCATGGAGTTGTATAATGTGACGGTCAATCCCACTATTCGTTGTTAAAAGAACAGCCCATGAGTTGGCGGTGGGTGGTGATGACTAGCTTCCTTCCCTCTAGTCTTACATTGCTAAATTAGGGACGGCTAGCACAGATAGCCCTCGAGTAGCTTTGTGCGAAATTCCAAAACAAAGAAACACAAATACAAATGAGGTTGTTTTTTTTACAGGAATTAATTTAAAGCCAAAAAAAATACGATTCATGAAATTTTCAGTGAGAAACACCAAAACATTTTACAAAACACATTAATAATGCAGTGCTAATATAAATAGAACTAAAACAACAAGACAATAACCGAATATAACATACGAAATCAGGAGCCGAAAGAACATAAAACGAACCACGTCTCTGTTTGACTTATGTTTCTGTGGAATTATACTTATATTTTTTGTAGATGTGACTGAATAAAACAGTGAAAGATGAAACAAAACAGTTCAACTGGCTATAGATTCTTATAACTAGCCACAGCGAAAGAAATGTCAGACATTTCGATCATCTTTTACTCGATGTTTTATCAACTTTCTGTTTCACTCTTAACAGTAATCTTTTGCAAATCGATGACAACTTGCTTCAGTTTGTTTTTGGAATTTCGCACAAAGCTACTCGAGGGCTATCTGTGCTAGCCGTCCCTAATTTAGCAGTGTAAGACTAGAGGGAAGGCAGCTAGTCATCACCACCCACCGCCAACTCTTGGGCTACTCTTTTACAAACGAATAGTGGGATTGACCGTGACATTATACACCCCCACGGCTGGGAGGGCGAGCATGTTTAGCGCGACTCGGGCGCGAACCCGCGACCCTCGGATTACGAGTGCACGCCTTAACGCGCTCGGCCATGCCAGGCCACTTGCTTCAGATACGCAGATTAGTAGTTTATCAAAACCTTAATTACTCACCGAGCGAAATAAAACGTTTTCTTAACAATGCAGAGTAAAGTCGAACATGGCAGGTGAGGACAATCACAAAACAATATACTAAAGTTGAGTATGGCAGTGAAAGAGTTAAGGGCATGATGGCTAGGGGGAATACTTTGTGGTGTATTCTTCCCTTGGTGCGTTAAGCACGTGGTTATTTTGCTTGATGGTTAATCCAGGGCTGAGGTCAAAAGACTTTTAATTTGGTTTCAGAACTATTCTTTTGCGGCTCAGAGAGATCTGTCTGCACTCCCATTGTCGTAGTGGAATGAAGTACAGCAGCATACGTTCAAGATGGACAGCAACTTTGGAGCTTCAAGCTAATTAATGTATTGAATTGTCTTTAAACGCTGCACCACTTTTTCTTTCAATAATTTAGCGCAAGAATAGAAGTAGAATGGATGAAAGCCATTGCAACTGGCACAGTGAGAGTCCGCTTGACACTCACAGGCATCGTGGTCCTTGCCACCACAATGAGCACTTATCAAGGAACCACAAGACGATGTCTTCGAGTAACCAAACCGCTGACACTGAAAACGTTTGAGAGGTTTTGGAATGTATGGTCGTGCCTTGCAATTAAGATAAC
This sequence comes from Carcinoscorpius rotundicauda, assembly GCA_011833715.1. NCBI lineage: Eukaryota > Metazoa > Arthropoda > Merostomata > Xiphosura > Limulidae > Carcinoscorpius > Carcinoscorpius rotundicauda. The sequence goes on along the minus strand of CM022399.1, from coordinate 80,387,765 downwards.
CTGCCTTTATGGTGGCTGGTGCAAATAATGATGTAAATATTAAAGTGAGGACATTAATCCTCATCATAAAGTGGAGATATGCCTCACTGCAGAAATTCCTTGGGTGGTGTTATGTGAATGTGTAAATATTTTGTAAACGACAACATGTGTTGTGTTTGGATTTTCATTTCTATTATCCATGTTTCCATATTGATATTATTGTTTCGAAGTTTAAACTAATATTTTGTTATTCATTTAGGGTAACATTTAGAATTTTCTTGAATTAAGTAGACCAATCATATGTTTGTAAATGATGAAGTGCTGGTGACTTCGTGTCTAGACGTGTAGTCTCGTGCAAGAACGGACATGCGCGGATTGCTCTGGAGATCTGTAGAAAGTTCGCGGTTATTCGAGGGGTCTAGGTCTACAATATATAAACGGACGAAGATGCGAGAAAGAGAGAGAGAGATTCAGACATCAGTTCTTATTCGAAGAAAGGATGGAGAGTCAGACATTAGTTTTATTTCAAAAGAAGAGAGTCAGTTATTTGAGAAAGATTAAGTGTTTGCTGTGATTATTCGACTTGGATTTGTGACTGAAGTTAGATCTACGGAAGCTGTGATTTTATTTCGTCAATCTCTACGATTCATCTGAATTACTGCTTGTGCTGAGAGTCGGCGAATTTATTGAACTGTGAACTCTGTTTCTGAACTTCTTCATTTAAGCTTCGGAATTTCTTCGTGGGACCAAATTCACACCCTAGACTGGAATTTGAGACTTTCATTTTAGATCATTATATTAGATACAGGCCAGTACCATCTTGTATTGTGATTAATTTTGAAGTTTGAAACTAGTATTATTTTGTTTTGTAATTAATTTCGAATGTTATAACGTAATATCTGTCACTGTTATTATATAATTTATGTTATATCTGTTATATTTGTTAATAGTTTAGTGTAATAAATTATACAAGCTGTTATCTGTGTTTTTCTGTTGCGTTTAGTCTACGAAGAACATAAAACATAAAAAATACGTAACAGGTGGAGAAACCAGCAAGGATCTGTGACCCGGGGATGCACTTCAAATCTCTCTCAACAATAAATTTTCGTAATGAATTCAAAGTAGGGATGAGGCGTAACCTCAATAGGTATATTCTCAATCGCATTTGAATGTGAGTAATTCACTGTGTTGATATATGGATGTTTCCACTAATACGTCACCAGAGCGAAGTGAATGGCAATTGTTTATTGATTCCTTCGACAGTAGTCTCAAGTGTGTTCTCCTTCTTAATGGTAAGATATATATATTTGTTATTATTACTTATTTGGTTAACTTGAAGGAAACATACGAAAATCTTGAACTTCTTATTGATAAAGTCAAATATAAATAATGTGTTTCGCTACTTTGTGGAGACCTAAAAGTCTTTTCAATGAGTTGGATGAACAGTACTGTTATATAAAGTTTCTGTGTTTGCGTGTGTGAAATGGGACAAGCAAAGTACTAAATCAGCACCAGATAAAGAAGTAATGGCCACCCAGAGTTAGCCTGATAGCAGGATAGAAAACATTGAACGTGAAAGTTTGGTTGACACAAAGAAAGTCCTATTAGGTCCACTTCAAATTAAAGTAGACTTGATGAATCAGTTTGTGAAGACCTCAGACAAAGATGTTAACTCTTTCAAGTCTCTGTATGGACAATTTCCAACTTTTACAGATGCAACACTTAAAGAAAGGACTTTGTTTGGCCTCGGATTATAAAATTGACTTTTGGCATTGTTTCACTTCATGTATATATGTGTGTGTAAATAGCTTACATACTGCAGATTACATTTATTGTTAATGGGCGAGTGAATGTGCAATATAAAAGAATAATTAATTAAATATTTCACTGCGATTATTTGTCCACGTTTTCAAATTATTTTCACAATTGATAATATCACCCGAATGCACTGGGTATATCCCATCATTCAGAAATTATCCAAAAACTAATGTCAGTTTAGTCGAATATCATGAAAATCGAAAAAAAAAAACGAATTAAATTCAGTAATTGTACAAAGCCGAGTGTTCGCACCAAAAACGATTTAACTTCTACTGTCTTTCACTGTCTAACCCTCGTTTTGGAAACACAGTTACCATTAAATACCTTATAAGAGAAAGCAAATGGGTAGAAACCAGCCTCTAATATTTCGACTAATTGTACTACCTACCTCCACATGGCCAAGCGTGTTGAAGCGTGCGAGTCGTAATCTGAGGGTCGCGGGTTTGCATTTCCGTCGCACCAAACATTCTCGCCCTTTCAGCCGTGGGGGCTTTATAATCACCCGGTAAATCCCACTATTCGTTGGCAAAAAAATGAACCCAAGAGTTAGCGGTGGGTGGTGTGTTTTATTACACTGCTAAATTAGGGACGACTAGCACAGATAGGGCTCGCGTAGCTTTGTGCGAAACTCAAAAAACAAACCCTACCTCCACCGTTCCAAAACAAAAAAGATATAAAAATGCATACCCGACCATATGTGTGTGTGATTTTTTTTATCATTATCCATGACAGCTGACTGGATTAACATCACTGTTTGGATTTTGACTGAGAGATGGGATATCCCATAGGCATTATCCATTATGACAATAAGTTGGTAACATGCACCAATAAACTCAATGTTATACTAATACACATCAATAAATTTGGGAATTAACCGAAGTTATATAGTAAAGCACATACATATGCAAGTTATACAAAAACCAATGCGTAAGTGGTACGCAAACACTAACAATACTGTCATTGACATCGTGTTAAACATAATAATGGATATTTTAATTACTTTTATTTATATGTGGAGACATTATTAAATCCTGCATAACTCCTATGTAAAATGTAACACTGGCTGTGTCGGTACGTATGATATAGTAGAGACACATTCACCACTATCTGTAAATATTTCATTTTTTTTATTCATACGTGGGAACATTATAAAATCCTGGGTGGATCTACTGTGAGAGGTAAAATTTAACACTGGTCGTTGTTCCAGCAGTATAGGTGTATTTGAAAGAGTGAAGACATGGTCACCACTATCTGTATATATTTTTAATTTTTTCACAAGCTTCATAATTCTTCTAATTATTTGAAAAATCACGAGAATAAGTTTTATGTGCTTTTTCTTAACATACCATAAAGGAATAAAAATGTTTCGTACTTTAAATTAAACGTCAGAAATATATTTCCATACATTAGCATGAAAATTACGTGTTTATACTTTTATATCATCACAGAACCAGTTTCATGTTTATAATTTAATATAATGCACTGAAGTATTTACTTACAGTCCGATTATGTTTTAATCATAATATATATACATGTAATTATCAACGTATTTTGAACTTTCTCTGTTAATTTGTATAAAAACAAATAAAATTATTTATGGCATTGTCAGTTCATCACTAGATTGATTTATAACGTCCACAAACCAAAAGGTAAAAGAATGTTTTTATTATTCACTCTGCTTCCCGATAGTACAGAGGCGAGCTTACATATTTACAATGTTAAATCACAAGTTTGATCCTACTTGGTGGACAGTTTAAATAGGGTGATGTGGTTTTAGCTATAAGAAAATACCTTACTTTTCACTTACAAAAATATTTTCTGGATTGTTTTGATAGCTTTTCTCCAGAATTACACAATTCACTTCCTATATTCACAAATCTTGTTGAAACAATAAATTTCTTAATTTTACAAAATTTCGTTAAAAGAATAGAGAAGCAAACAACTAACTGTAAGCATGAAAAGTGTTTTATTCATGGTGGAACATATTGCTTGTTTAAAGAATACATTGGTCTGTCCTTAAGAAACAGAAAACATATGTTCACTATTTTTTACCATCAGTGAAACACTTTATGTTTATAAATCGCTCTGTTCGCATACTGTTATAATTACATGATGTTCTTGACAAATAATGTGTTTAGTTCAAAAACTTTCAGTGATCAACTTAAGGTATTATTCAATATTTCTTGTAAGTAGTCATATCCAGTTACAGTTTTAACTTCTTTACGATTTCTCTTAAACCTTGTTTTTATTAAGTTCTTGTTCCACGTATTCAAGTATTTCTCTTCATTAATCACAGTATTCCGTTGTTGTACATTTAACTTTTCAAACAGCACTCGAACCACAAGTGTAGAAGTCTTATCTCTTTTTTTTTCCTGTCCTTAAGCTTCTGATAAAACATGAAAATAAGTTAAAAATGTATTATATCGCAATGAAGAAATAGAATTAATGGGGACTCTGTAAAATATTTTAAATGGAGATTTCTTTATATCATACCTTTGCGATTAAAGTGAAGTACTTTTAAATTTATATTATAAATTCATAATAATATAAACATTTACAGTTAAACAATATAAGCAGGTCAGGGTAATAATCAGAGACTCAAAACTTGTAAAACTCTTCACAAACCAAAAGAAGGAACTGTGTCGATATAAATGTTTATCAGATTAGGATAAACTTCAATTTTGTTCTTTATTTATTGTCTTCATGAGATTTAGAAGTTTTCGTTTCTTCAAACACTGGAACGTTTCTCCAGAGACTCTGTGCACCCAATGTAGCTAGGTAATTACTTTGTGGTACAAGAACTACTTTGATCACAGCTCTTTTACTTCTTCAAGAAACTGATCAATTCTTCTCCTGTGGTCAGAGATATATGATGGGAAGTAACTGGTGACTTTTATTGTTCATCCATTGTGACGAAGAAAAATTGAGGATTTGGTAAAATATGCACTTTTATCGACAGTCGATAGTGTAGCAAGAGCGGCTTTTTTGAATGGTCACATAAAGATATTCTGTGTTCAGTGAGAAGCTTTAGAAGTACTGTGTTGTTTGTGAGACACATCTTTGTTGTAACTTTTAACTGATAAGTTTCAGACATTTTCACATTGTAATTGTAGATAGTGCTTGAGATAGTAACTCGTCATCAATAGAAGATGAACCACGAGTGCGGCAATCTAAATTTTTACTTGGTTTCAGCGACTTTTTTCTTATTGGTGAAATATCCAAAGTTTATACTGTCTCGTACACTCAGGCGATAGTTCAATATAAGTGGCCGACATGTTGAGGAACTAATTTCAAAGCTGAATCAAGTTATGTATGGATAGAGTCGATAATTGGTGTGTGCATTTAGCAAATTTTGGCATTAGCTTGGAGTATTATATTTGTCTGTTGACGTGTGCTTCCCAGTGTGCATGTCGAAGTAGAAATTTAGATTCTTCAGACAAAGCGACGTTTTTCCAATCTTCAATCATCCAGTTTTGGTGATCCCTTGCCCACTGTAGCCTCATCTTCCTGTTCTTAGCGAACAGGAGTAAAATCTAGTGTGGTTTTCTGCTGATGTAGCCCAATATGCTTCTGCACATCATTGCTGTAAAGAGTGGTTATTGTGTATTGGTGGTCTTCATGTCAGCTTGAACGAGTCTGGCCACAAAGTGTTTTTTCCACAAAACTGTTGCTCATTGGATTTTTTTTATTACCATTTTCTGTAAACTCTGGAGACTGTAATGAGTTAAAATCCCATACTTTTTCACATGAAATTAAAATCAACGCTTTGAAACAACAATACACATTGTATAAACAAACAAACCATATATTAGAGATTAAAATAGTGTAAGTTTTGAGTCACACTATTACTACTTTTTGTAAGAAGTAACAATTATTTTTATCAAACTTGTATTGTTTTATGGTATTTGAATGATTATTATCAGTAACAACTCGGTGAAAATGAACTGAACCTACTATTTATGATAAATATGTAAAAGGCTCCCATTGGCACAGCGGTATGTCTGCATACTTATATTGCTAAAAGCCGTGTTTCGATAGTCGTGATGGGTAGAGCACCAATATCCCTTTGGTTTCTTCCCCCGAGTGCGGCGGTAAGGCTATGGATTCACAATGCCAAAATCAGAGGTTCAGTTTCCCTCGTTGGGCTCAACAGATAGCCAGATGTGGCTTCACTATAAAAAACACTTTTTGGCCAAGTGTGTTAAGGCATTTGACTCGTAATCCGAGAGTTGCGGATTCGAATCCTGGTTGCAACAAACACGTTCGCCCTTTCAGCCATAAGAGCATTATAATGTGAGGGTCAATCCCAGTATTCGTTAATAAAAAGTAGCCCAAAAGTTGGCGGTGGGTGGTGATGACTAGCTGCCTTCTCTCTTGTCTTACACTGCTAAATTAGGGACTGCTAGCGCAGATTTCAAACCGGAATTCAATCTTCTTGGTGGGCAAAGTACAGATAGCTGTATGTGTAGGTTTAAACTTAACTATAAACAAATAATTATCCGAACTTCGCTGTAGAATGTTTATCTATCTAGACAAATACTAATGCGTTACTTTTAATGCACGGGTCTAAAGTCCTAATATTAGTGTTTGCTATACTCTACCTCATAACATATGAGTTTTAAGTTTTGATCTCAAAATCGTGATACGCTACTTTTAATACACAGGCCTTAAGTTCCACTATCAAAGTATTCGTAATATACGCTACTTTTAATACACGGGTCTTGAGTTATAATGTCAAAGTTTGTAATACGCTACTTTTAATATATGAGTCTTAGGTTTTAACCTCAAAGTTTGCGATACGCTATTTTTAATACACGAGTCTTAAGATCTAATGTTCGTGATAAACATTTTTGAAGATGTGGTTCTTCTTATCTCAAAGTCCATCACGAGAATAAACTGTGTATGTTACAAAATAAAGCTACAAAAACGAACCACATTTGTACGAAAGACAAGGACTCAGAATAACTTAAGTCCAGATTGATCTGAAGTTTAGATGTTCTGAGCAGAAACTTAAATCTACTTAAAGTGGCTGTTTTTGTGAATAAGATACAAAATGAAATGTTTGAGTAACAAACAGTAAATTCCGGTTTATGGTAAGGATTATCACAACAAATTTAACTATCGTACTTGTATAGGAAACGTAACGAACAACAACAATAATAGAACTGTAAAGAGAGGCATTATTGTTGAATGTGGGTGGGTGAGTTTGTATGTTTTCTTATAGCAAAGCCACATCGGGATATGAGTCGACCTAAGATAATCGAACTCATGATTTTAGCGTTGTAAATCTGTAGACGTAATGCTGTACCAGCGGGGGACATATTGTTGACCAAGAATGACTCGTACTGGTTTGTTATCCAGTCAGAAGAATTGTTAATTTAAACGAATGATAAATACAAACCAAGGACCTTCTAACATTCTTATTTACTAATGTAAAGTGGTTATTTAGCTGTGTCAGATCATAGGTTTAGGAATTTAATTTCACAATCTTTTGAATTATGAGATCGTAAACCTAAATTCGAGGGCACAATCGAATGTGGAAATGTCCCCAGTGGTGTTTAAAAATGTTTCTCATACAATACCTAGTTGTTGTGCTGAGAAGAAAAGCATTTCTTTAGGTCATAAAACAACTTTGACTTTTGTCTTGCTGAAAACAACAATGCCAGCTTGATTAAACAATTTCGAATTATTTTGTGTTGAAAATAAATACGTCGTTTCCATTAAAAACTGATATTTATTTCATGCTAAGAAGAACAACAATATTAACTTATGTCATGCTGTTAGCCCAAGAACTTGGCGGTGGTTACAATTGACTGGTTACTTTTTCTCTTCTCTCTGCTGGAGCCGGCATAGCCTTATGGCTCTGGTACTTGAATTGCAATCTTCGGCTAGTGGTTTCAAATCCTGTCACCAAACTTGCTCACCCTTTGAGCTATAGGAGCGTTATATCGTGAAGGTCAGTTCCAGTTTTTGAGCCGGTCTTGGTCAGGTGGTTAGGGCGCACTACTCGCAACCTGAGAGTCTCGAGTTTGAATCTCCGTCGTTGAATCTACTTGCCCTCTCAGTCGTGAGGGTGTTATAATGTGACGGTCAACCCCACTGTTCATTGGTAAAAGAGTAGTAGCCCAAGAGTTGAAATTGGATAGTGATGGCCTTGTCTTAAACTGCAAAATTAGGGGCAACTAGCGCAGATAGCCCTCATGCTGCTTCGAGCGAAATTAAAAACAAACAATTCCACTTTTCATTGGTAAGGGCCCGGCATGGCCAAGCGCGTAAGGCGTGCGACTCGTAATCCGAGGGTCGCGGGTTCGCGCCCGCGTCGCGCTAAACATGCTCGCCCTCCCAGCCGTGGGGGCGTATAATGTGACGGTCAATCCCACTTTACGTTGGTAAAAGAGTAGCCCAAGAGTTGGCGTTGGGTGGTAATGACTAGCTTCCTTCCCTCTCGTCTTACACTGCTAAATTAGGGACGGCTAGCACAGATAGTTCTCGAGTAGCTTTGTGCGAAATTCCAAAAAAACAACATCATTGGTAAGACGTAGACTTTTCTACCCTTTATTCTATCGATTACAAATCAGGAGATGGTATCGCAGATAGTCCTCGGGTGAAGTTTAACAACACACGTATCAGTTCAAAGTTAAAGGCGGCTGCGTTTCGATAAGGCCTGGCATGGCCGAGCGCGTTAAGGCGTGCACTCGTAATCCGAGGGTCGCGGGTTCGCGCCCGCGTCGCGCTAAACATGCTCGCCCTCCCAGCCGTGGGGGCGTATAATGTGACGGTCAATCCCACTTTACGTTGGTAAAAGAGTAGCCCAAGAGTTGGCGGTGGGTGGTGATGACTAGCTGCCTTCCCTCTAGTCTTACACTGCTAAATTAGGGACGGCTAGCACAGATAGCCCTCGAGTAGCTTTGTGCGAAATTCCAAAACAAACATTTAAAAAAAAATACAATATTTTTCAGTACCGAAACACAATAATAGATTTATCCATGGATGGTGGATCCGGAGGGGACACGTGCCCTTCTTTTCTTTCTGAAGTTGTAAAGTTTTCTTTTCCAAAAGCAAAAACTATAGCATGAAAAGTATAGCGAAGTTTGTAACAACAGTGTGTGGAGTCTTAAAATAAAAGGTCTGTTGAATATACTCAGGTTTTTACCGGCTCGATTATTTTTTATTGGGATAATTGATAAATTGGACTTCAGTTTGTATTTGTTGAAAATGGTGAAGCTGGTGGGTTTTAAATTATCGAAATATAGAATTGTTTGTTTATAAGTTTTCTTATGTTGAAAGACTTGGGGTGACTATTTTCCCACAAGTAGCTGAAGAGAGTAAAAAGCATTAGAAACTGAGATACTGTGTGTTCAAACACTCAACTCCTGCCCCTTAGCTGATTCCCCATGGTTGCTGACTAGTTTGATATCTGCGTTTGGATCATGTCTCACAGATAGAATATCCTCAATGTTTTAGGGAGCTGTCACAACTTGATGGTAATGCAAAAATCTGGTAATGGGTAACATTTTTAGTTTTTTTCAAGTTTGATTTTTAAGGTTTTGGTTTTAATTTGTGTTTGGATACTCCTCTCGCAATCTGGGGGAGGGGTCACAGGTCGGAATTCCATCACAAAAAATGCTGTCCTTTTCTGCCGTAGGCTATCGTTGAAAATTCGGAACTGACGCAGGTATCTCAGGTATAGTTTTGTTTATAATTTCAGAAAAAAAAATATTTAATAAAAATTTTAGTGATTATATTATTCAAAACTTCGCCTCTGTTTGGTTTGCCGACTTGATCACAAAGATGAACACTGATAATTAGTTAAGTGAGGATATCACTCTGGGTTCAGATGGGTGTGACTGTTTTTACACGCAACTATACGTTTTTCGAAACGCGCGAAGGGCAAACAATGTAGATGCACTTGTGAACTGAACATACTACCTCAGGGGATTCAAACACACGCGGTACACGACTACTTCTTATATACCTGATGCTGATGTAATAGACGGTTGTTATTGTTTCAGACTGAACATACACTGGACAGGAGTAGCCTGAGTTTAGTCTGTTTCCACACTTACAGAGTCTAACGGGTTATTGTTGTGTTAGAAGAAGTAGGCTAATAAATAACGAAACAAACGGCATTCTTGGCTTTAATGTGACCAAATTTGATAAGTGTTATCTGTAAGAAAACTATGTTTTCCTGTGTAAATATGAACAGGGGCTTTGAAGGAATAGAATTGATATGTGTAATAGACGTTGCCATGGTGGCTATTTGTTACACATTGTATTTTCATATTATCGTATAAACACACATTATAGATGCGATAACTGTTTTGGAATTATACGTAACAGTGGCTTACCTTTTCTTTTCAACTTCTCATATCTTGAAGAACCTACATTATCTATGTCAAGGTCTCTTCGTGTGGTTGGATAGTAACAGTAACATCGTCTTGAAGTTAACGATTCCATTAAAGCTACGTGTGGTTAATTTGGCTTCAATTTCAAATTATGTTTGTAATTAATTACTTCATATTTTGCAGTAATGTCGGAAATATTTATATTTTAAATAACTCGAAACAGCTTTCTCTTTTGTACCAGTTTAATAATGTGATGTTCCCTCATTACAGATACTATTTCGAAAGCAGCATCACGTTTCGACAGTTCGAACCTTAGACATCTGTGTCATCAGATTACAATTTTTTTTAGCGTACAATTATCGTTTTTCATCCCTGAGTTCAAGATCAGTGAAAGTGATTGAATAAATGCAAACATTTTACTGTTTCGTAACACAGAAACAATCGATATCCAGAAACTTTTTGAAATGTTGGATGCATCCATCAATGATCTTTAAATATCCACCGCGAAAGATTTAAGCACTTAACTCAGTTGGTGTGACACTCGCTTTGCTCGAAAAAACTCAAATATATATTTTTAAAACTTTATTACCATGTTAAAAAATTGTTTCCCAAGTAACAGTTATTTCATGTCCTTGACACAAGGGCTTGAGGACTTGTACCTTTTGTAAGAGGGAGAGGGAATGTAGTAACTTGATTTGTTAAGATGTGTATTAACAGCAGTAATTAGTGGGTCACTAGATAACTAGAGAAGACAAACCTAATAAATAATGTGTTAATCTTATGAATGGGAGGGTGACTTGTTATAAACACATAATAGTTCCTTGAGAAACAAGTGTTGAGTTAAATTTGAAAGATGTCCTAATTATGTGATTCAGAATCATACTTATTGAAAACATATTTTGTTTCTTTTACATGAAGGCCTTAAAATACTAGAAAACGGATTTCAATTCCAGTGGTGGGTAGAACACCAAGAGCCCTTTGTGTAGCTTTGTGTTTAATTGCAAACAAATAAATCTTACTTAAGGACGGATATTATTTTCATCAATTAAGGTATTTCTTTCTGTTATTTCTATGCAATATTTCATCTCGCTGTCTTCAAAGCAGGTAATCTCAGTCATTTTTTAAAATGAATGACATTGATTCTTGTTCTATGGTAAACTAATAAAATTCAAACACGAACAACAGTAATCTATTACAATATTTTTCTCTACAAATAGAAAATAACAATCGAGTAACCAAACGATCAGGAAAATTTATAAATATGAAGAGAAAAAGTATTCATAATAATCAAAAGTCAGAGAAATTTCCAAACATAGAGGTACGGGGTATTCAGTAATGACAAAACAGCCAGGCGTATTTTCAAGTATAGAAAGAAGAATTATTCAGTTATAACATAACAGACAAGGACATTTCCAAACACGGAGGAAGAGATTATGTAAGAAATAATTTCCTTGATTTACTAAAAATAAAGCAAATGTGAATTAATTCTGAAAAACAGAAAGATTCATTATGAAGGAGACAATAACTCACAATAAAAAAATATGTTGTCTTGCTGTGAAAGAAAAGAAAACGATTCGGAAGACATAGTGACTCACTAAGAGAAATGATGCCTTATTATAAAACTCATGTTAAAGTATTATAAGAGATGTGTTAATTGTTATCGTCCGACAGCGATATCATGCTCAAGAAGTTCTGATGAACAAAACAATTTACTGAAATTTGACAAAAATTTGAAAACAAGCATGCGTTTGTTTGTTTTGCCCACCACGGGTATCGGAACCACATGCTAGTGATGTGAGTCCATTGTACCGTTGGGAGAGGGGTCACAACAAGCAAGTAAACAAAATTATTAATTCAAATTAGGCTTCTTCTTAAATTTCTGGTCCTTTGCATTGATATGATTAACTTTTGTCAGATGTAAGAGATTACTAAACCTAAACGGAAAAACAAGCCGAGCTGAAAGTATAAAAATAACAAAGCCTAAAATACGAAAACCAGTCAAGCTAGAAGTACAAAAACAAGAGAAGCTCAATCACTAGGTATGAAAAGATGAAAAATAAGAAAGTAATATGTATTCGAAAATGTAATTTATAGAAAACTTACAATCTTTATTATCTTTACTGCTAGATAATTCAACATTATCTGAACTGCTACTGCTACACCTTCACACACCGAATACCTGACCTTGTCTACCACTAAAGAAATTTATTTACTGCATGGGATGAGGTTAGTTATGTATTAGTTTTCATGCTCAGTTTTGGAAACAGCGGATTACACACAGTTTGGCAACTAATTAAAAATTCTATTTTTTGTTTCGTTTAAAAAGTATTTAAACATTTGACTGAATAGAAAGGATCTGCTGATTTTTCGTGTCTGTTTGTTTTGTATAGATATGAATGGTCTAACAAATCAAGTAGGAACCCCACGTCCCTCAGAGGACATCTTTTTTTTCCATCGCAGTGACCTCTGGTGGGTCTTCAATTATTATCTCATTCTTCCTCTTCCGCTGACTCTTGAACCTCAGGGACTTCTGGTTTCTCATTTGGACTCTGTGATCTAACAATGTTGTTGTTGATATTGTTGAATTTATTTCCTCTGTTAAATTATTGTAAAAACTAATAAAGCATTCTTCAAGAAAATTCAGTGGCTTTCTCGCACCTTTTTCTCCAGTAAAAATTAACCACACACTGCTAGAATGTCATGTTTAATATGGTAAGCTTCATGGGATATCAAGCTATTGTTGAGACGATTAGCTTAATATAAAAACACAGCGACCCGAAATATTTCAAAACATTGGTCGTAAATACAATACAAATCTCCAAAAGTAGTTTCTAGTTTCAACACAGAATAAATCATATTTCGTCTGTTAGTAAAAATTGCGCTTTATTTTGATAATTCTTATTCTACTTAGTATGACAAACCAGGATTCGCTGACCGAATCGAATGCAGATATTTTTAACTACGTGATTAGGTTAATGAGAAAATTTAGGTTTCAGTTTTCGTTAAGATACAGAATCATTTCCTGAAGCCACCGCCAGAACAGCGGTAAGAAAACGGCTTTATAACGCTAACATCTAGAATTCCATTACTCTTTGTGAGCTCAATAAATAAACAAATTTTACTGTGCTGTAAGGAAAATACATTCACTTCCTGAATGAATTTGAAATTGTTTTACAAATTACATTAAAATGCATCCTCTTTACGATCGATAGAACTATGTACAACATACCAAAGACACACAGTTAAGCCAAGTATAATTATAATGCATGTACGATATTTATAAAGGATTTTAACTCGTTTTGTAGCTCACTATATAATAACCTAAATTAATTTAGGTGTGAATAATACTGAGGAATTTTGAACAGATGAAAATGAGGTCCACAGTGACTACGTCACAGATTGTGTTTTCAATTTTATTTTTGGTAAAATACACGAAATCAGAAAAAAAAATTGATATAATACAGTTAATTTCACCAACAAAATAAGCAATCATAAAAAACATTTATTCCGTCACAGAAATAAAAAAATGGCAAAAAAAACATTTGTTATACAAAAATGTTACAAATAATACAAATGCAAAAATACAAAATTACATACAAATAAGCAATCGTAAAAAACATTTATTCCGTTACAGAAATCAAAAAGTGGTATAAAGAAACATTTGTTATTCAAAAATGTTAAAAAAATACAAAATTACCAACACAAATAAGCAATCATAAAGACATTTATTCCGTTACAGAAATCAAAAATGGCAAAAAGAAACATTTATCATACAAAAATTTTACAAAAAATACAAAATACAATATAATACAAATAAGCAATTATAAAAAAAAACATTTATTCCGTTACAGAAATCAAAAAAATGTTACAAATAATACAAACACAAAATTACAGATAAAAATACAAAACAAAAATTGGATCGCCATCTGCCGATAAGAATTAAATACTTCTGTAATTTCACAGGTAATTTCAAATGGGAACGTTTAACACTTAAAAATAGCTCTCTTTACTTGGAGAAATTTATAAATTTTCAAATAATTTGTATTTTAAAACTTATGTTTCTTGGTTCTAATTTTGAAATATTTATTTTACAAAAATCATTTTCAGTTTAGAACAAAACGACGAAACATACTTACCATAGCCAATGGGCTACTCTTTTACTAAAGAATTGTAGGATTGATCGTGACATTATAATGACCCCACCTCTGAAAGGGCGAACGTGTTTTGTGTGACGGAGATTAGAGCCCGCGACCGTCAGATTTATTCATCATGATGATCATCAAGTATGGAGAGGATTCCTTTTAGCATTGCTCATGATAGTCCCCGAGTGGTAGTCCAGCCTAAGGTGCTAATACTATCTGGAAAGCTCCTAGATGATCTAATGGAACATCTCATTTCTATAGAGCCTGCTGCAATAAGGATTAATGAGTTCAGTTGACTTGGTTACTTGTTCAGAATTTGATGGATAAAAATACATCTTTCTGAGCAACAGTAAAAAAAAAAAAAAAAGGTAATGGACCCTGGAAAATAAAGAGGCAAAAGAAAGAGAAAAAATATCATTCACCTCTCCTTATAATCTAGCAAATGTTGTCAAAACGGCTGTAAGGGGTAGCCAAAAACTCTCAGTGAAAGAAAATTCCAAATCATGTAAATAATGCAAAATATATTTCGTTAAATTTATATAAATACACTGAAATCATTTAATAAAAAAAATGTTTTATATTAAATATATTTCGTTAAATTTATATAAATACACTGAAATCATTTAATAAAAAAACTGTTTTATACAGCACTTTGTAGCATGAAACTTAAGTACCTTTATTGAAAGATTCATCCAATGAGGCAGCACTGTGTATTCAGGAAGAAAAATGATTGCTTGCTATTAAAAATAATTGTAGAAAAACAAGACAGAAGAAAAATTATCAAAATATTCTGGTCTTTCTGAAGGACACCATGGTGGTGTCTGAGGAGAGAAATCTGAAATAATCACAAAAACATAACCTTTTAAAATAAAACACTAAAGTATCTGTGTTAACACAACATTTCATTCAGCTCTGCTAAAGGACACTAAGCCAATAATTTAAATGTAATTAACACAGAGTGTCACCACATACTTTTCTACACCTTGACTGAAACAGTTATAAATGCAAAAAAAAACTACTTATGAGAGTATTTCTTACCAAGTCAGTTGGTGACCACTTGCTTTATTTGTTTGTGAATTTTCAATAAAGCTAATCAAAGGCTACCTGTGCTATGCATCTCTAATTCAGAGGAAGTAAATTAGAGAGATGGTAGCTTTGTTTGAAATTAAATACAAAGTAACACTTTGGGCTGTCTGTGCTCTGCCCCCCACAGATATCAAAACTCAGATTTTGGCATTTTAAGTTCAAAGATATACCGCTGTGCCACTTGGAAGCAAGAAAGCAGATAGTCAATACAACCCACTGCCAACTCTTGAGCTACAAGCCACACTTTTATCAATAAATAACAAGATTGATCATCACTTATAATACCTCTATCGTTGAAAGAATGAACATGCCTGATGACAGAAATTTGAATCAGAAGAAGGCAAGTCAAGTGCTATATACAGGTTTGTAATACCAACATTTTTGAGATTTTAAGAGAATATCCTCAACATTGTTTTGTATTGCTAACATATCTGGTATTCTAAGAGAATATCTTCAGGACTGTTTTGTGCTGTAAACATTTATGAGGTTTTAAAGGACATCCTCAATATTGTTTTATATTGCAAACATTTCTGAAATTTTAAGAGGATATCTTTGGCATTGTTTTGCCTGACACTTCAGTTGTTGTCAAATAAAGGAGGAGGCATAAAATTCTAGTCACATTTGTAAACATCATTGAAGAGTTAAAAAATTGGTGGCAGCACCTGTCAATTATACATAAACTATTGTTATATGTCTGCTGATTAGACTGTACTTTTCTAGAATGAAGGAACCAATTACCTCACTGCTTCAGTCAGGTACCATTTCTGAAAAGAACCCTATCAAACAAAATCTGACAATAAGATGTTTAATTATTTTTTACAGTTAGTCTCCAGTAAAAAGCCTGTGAAGTAATCCAGACTATCCATTCATCAAACAGTTATTATATAATAATGGTACAGAATAGTTATTCAAAATAAATGCATGTTTGAATACACATTTTCAAAAATATTTCATGTTGGTATTTATGTAACAATTATATTATAAGTTACAAGTTAATATGTCAAGATGATCAAAACTGTGATTAAAAAAAATTTTTCATGACTTCACACTTGACGAAAGTGATGCTAAAGCAAAATGGAAACCGAGTACAATGAAGAAAAATAAGTTCAACTGCAAGAGAGACAAAATTGGACATAACATGTATAAACCATATTGTTTACTCCATTAATCAATAACAATATTTTCTTTGAAAATTGACTGGTAAAGATAAGAACTGCTGTTCAGTTTGATGCAGATAAAATCAGTTTCTTTTGAGATTCACTGACCAGCAAGTAAATGGAGGTAACTGGCTGTAGGATCCACCCATTTTACTTTCACAAATGCAAAACATGTCAAAGCATAATATTATGAATGGAGTGGTACAAATGGTTTAGGATTAACCTTCTTGCAATGGGCTCAGTCACCCTGAAGAAGCCTGTGACTCCTAACTGATCTCTTCTATCCATTCTATATTTTTTCTGTACCTACACAAAATATCATAAATTTTCAATAACCATTACAAGTCTTTTGTAGACAAAATTTTGTCAAAGAGAAGATGTAACAGGTGGGCATGGCAAAAAGATTCTGATTTTACAGTTTATGGCTCTGCAACCAAATAACAAAGAAGGCTATAAAAACTATGCTTTGCCTGACTAATAAAAATATAATACATAATTCATGTTAAATTCCTTACTTCTCAAAAGAACTGCATACTTGCACAGTACCGTGAAATGCTTACATAACCAGCATGATTCCCCCATTCTGCAGTAACAAATATGACACTACAGTTTTCATGGCAGATGGGTTATTGGTAAACATATGAAACACATTTGGAGGAATACTTACATAGACTGAATCATTCACACACCGCTTTCTATATCGATAGCTATAACATTTATCAGACGTTATATGAGTTTCGGGAGTACCTTGAGTTGCTGGAAACTTGGCTTAGAAGCGAGAATATAAACAAATACAGGATAGTTGAAGACCTTGAAGTTGGATGTTACTTTTTTCCTATACTAATTAATAACCTATTCCTTTATATTGATTAAATTATGGCTTTAGTTCTTGTATAAGTGAAACTTCTTTAATTTTGCATTTGTTTACATGTAAACAAAGAACCTCTACTCCCTTTTAGTCCCTAAGAATTTTAAAGAGAATGCACCTGTCCCTGGAGGGAAAAAGATTTATATTGATCAACTGTGTTTTTTATAATTAACACCACTGAAGTGGAAAAGAAAATGGCATAAAATTTTTAAGCATGAAAATAACCTGTAAATTTGCTGTACGTTACTCAAAACTAAAGTCAGAAGCCAGTATAATAAAGGTACTTACCTCTTTGTGTACTGCTTTCATCCTCCCTTCTTTGAGCCAGTCCACTGTGTCTCCCAACCTGCTTGGTGTGGTGGTACAATCGCTGGGAGAATCTAGCTCTGTGGACTTTATCGAAATTCAAGTAAACACAATTTTTTATTTTTTTTCCTAAGTTCTTTTCCTATAAGCTGTATTTATGAAGTTTAATATATTCAGTAAGAAACATTTTATACTAAATTATGTTCTAGTGCATATTGAATAATATGATGCCAACTACAGAAACTGTTTAATGAAAACCTTTTTGTTTTTAGTATCATTCAAAACTAAATCTCTTATTCGTGTACTGCCATTTTTGAAAACAAGATAGGCATTCTTTGGTGTAATACAAATCTTTCCAGGATTTACCAGTTATTCTCCAACCCAGTAGTTTCATATACACATTTACAATAATTTTTCAAACAACTGATGATTCTTCAATCTAAAATGGATTATTAAAATAATCTTACATATCTGCTTGCAATTTTATTTAAAACTTGTATTTTTCCAAATTTTTAAAATTTACCTGCTCAAAGCTGATGTGTTCGTCTGATTTGGGAATTTCAGGTTCCTCAGAGAAATGGATCTGAAATTCAAAACACATTAAACACCTTCATTAGAAAACAGTGCATTCAATTTCACTTTTCAAGAAGTAAAACAGGTTGTGTAGCTGTCACATTGTACAAATTTCTCTAACAAGTTAAACTAATGTTACAAATACAACAGTTTGAGAACAATCAAAATAAAATAAAGATCTAACATAATATTTCTACTCCAACAACATGTTCAGAGAAATTTATTACCCAAAACAATTTATTTTCAAGTTGATTTAAAAACATTTTTTACACAAAAATACTTCTCATACAAAATAAACCAATAAAGAAAGACTTATTTCTACCCATTCTCGCCAACATTAATAGTTCCACTCGTGGTTAGGAAATTTATCAATGTTTGTATATATTCTCAATCGATAGTAAAATCGATAACATATTTTAATTTCTCTCCAAACGAAATTTCGTAACAGTAAGTGTAATTCAGAACAACTCATGATAATGTTTGAAAAAAAAAACCCAATGGGGATGTGATTAGTCAATGAACTTATATGTTTGTGTGTGTGTGTGTGTGTATATATATATGAGATTTGATACTCTCTTATTGTGCTGCCCTCTATATACGAACTGTTTATTACTCATGCTACAAACCTTCTGCTCCCCCTTGCTGGAATTACTTTATTCTAACATGTCTCTTAAATAATTCATCATGCATCAACTCTTAATTAATTGCGGCATAATATTCTCATGTGATGCATGTGGTTCTCTCTACACTCCTCTACAACACCGTCACTTCAAACTTTGATAGAAGGTATCAGCTCCAAAGTAGTAGGGAGGGATGTGATGGAGGAAAATACCTACCAGAGATACAGTTTTTTCGGCACAGGAAATTTATTACTTCTGATACGGTATTGACCTCCTCTTACATGGTTAACTAGAATTCTACACTGAGAATGAGGGTCTGGGGTGAGGGAAAAAAAGAGGTACTCCTGAAAGTGTCAAAAGGACCCCCTTATAATGATATATAGATCTGTACATCTTCTCTTCATACACAAGTGGAATGTTAAGACAAAAGTACAAAAATTGAAAGGTGCATATCCAAGTGAGAGAGAGCATGATAGGAAAGTGGTCCTAACCAGAGTAACCAAAGGTAACTCAGTCTCACAAGAATAAAGTGGGTAAACGATGATGTGTCCCTAAGTTTAAAGTGGCTAAGGCAAGGCAGATCATACTTGGAAAGTAAATCACATCTCAAACCTTCTCATGGGACACTATCATCTATTATCGGGTATAGATTAGAACTATACTGTCTTCACTTCAAATCCAAGAATCCACCAATTTAGAAATTAACAATTAGCAATAAACAGATGTCTGTCATATGACATTAAATCCTCAAATGTGGCACTAACAAGCACAATCCAAAATCAATAACATCCCCAAAAGAAGAAAAGGAGGGATAGTCGGGGATATATTTGTAACAATGCTTTACCTATGCAGTCCATGGATGGGACAGTCCAGAAAATCCCCGTTGTGAAACAAAATATCACCATGTTATTCACTGTCAAGTGATCTTGTGGAACACCCACATCTGAACTTTGACTGTGTGAAGCCATGTCAGATATCACTCACTCTTGATGAGATTCATGAGAAAAACTGGTAAAAAAATCCCCGAATGAAAAAAAATACAAATAAAAACTTTCCAGACTTCAGTCACACTGAAGTCTAAAAAATGACCACAGGTGGTAGATGAAATGGAAATCGCATTATGATGAAGATTGAAGTGGTTTGCATGCAAGAGAGTAAAATCTCCTCCATTGGATGAAGAAGACAAGGTGTTGATTGTGATGAAAGGAAACTTGGAACAAAGAAGAATGTAGGGAAGAATAGTCCAATTGAACCAAAAGGTAGTTACAGCTAGTAAGGGTAGAAGGTGTAAGATCATGATGGGAGGTGGACTGCCATGGAATATAAAGTCAGGAGCATGTACTCTGTAAGCTACATAAAAATAAAGAACCTTGAACAGACACAGATCAGGTCAATCCACGTTCAGTAGAGGGTAAAGATCTGATATAGAAGGAAGGGAAATAGTTGAAAAGGGGGAACAACCCTCCCAAGCTGCTGAAGTCTTCAGAAGAAATAAATAAATAATTTAGTTAAACTAGCAGATACATAGGATGGTAAAGGGTACACGAAACATCAGTAGCGAAGAAATTAAAATGTCGATGCCCACAGACTTATAGAAGAAGTAAATATGGTTTAAGGGGCAGATGACACAAGGAAAGTGCTTCAAGCAGAGTTGAAAAAATGCATTAGCTTGATAAAAACAGAAGTAAAACGTCTGTACTTAAAAATGAAAGGTTTTGCATAAGGCCACCCGATATCCGGACAGGCCCAGGTGAGAAATTATGCAGCATGATCTATAGTTGGCTTCTCAGCAGGACACTCACTTTTAGTAGACCAAGAGCAGAAAACTTTCCACTTGCATTGGTATTCTTCTTTGGAAGATGGTTGTATGGAATTAGCTAACAAGGAAGCAACTTGATGTGTGAAACGGGATCATCTCAAAGATACAACAAAACCAAGGTGCTAAAAGCAGAATATGTAGATTGTAGGATATGGGATTAAGACTGATGAAAAAATGGGAGGGGGGGAAAGTAGAAGAGTGGTAGAAGGGGACTGGAGTAGTTATTATAACACTTGAAAACAAGGTTGAATTGGCCAGTAGGAAGTAGTCAGGAGGATCTGACAATGAATAGAGTAGACCTCATGAAGCAATTGGATGGAAGTTTACACATAAAGATATTTGTGTAGCCAATATTGGCTGAAGCCTTCGACTGCTAAAGAAGGCTGTGTGTGACTGATATTTGTGTGAAAAAGATGCCCCACATGGAAAGAATATCAAGTGGGTTGATATGTTTGTTTGTTTTTGAATTTCGCACAAAGCTACTCGAGGGCTATCTGTGCTAGCCGTCCCTAACTTAGCAGTGTAAGACTAGAGGGAAGGCAGCAAGTCATCATCACTCACCGCCAACTCTTGGGCTACTCTTTTACCAACGAATAGTGGGATTGACCGTCACGTTATACACCCCCACGGCTGGGAGGGCGAGCCTGTGTGGCGTGACTCGGGCGTGAACCTGCAACCCTCAAATTACGAAGCGCACGTCTTAAGGCGCTAGGCCATGCCGGGCCTCAAGTGGGTGGAAGTTATGACTTCTCCAATTTAATTCGCCAACCCTCAAGAGATGCCAATGAATGAGCCAGAAGTCTATGTAACTATGCAGTACTTGCTTCTAGACCAAGAAGATAATGTGCAAGAGTCCCAACCATTTGACAAAACGTATAAGGTGCTGAAGCAAGTTTGAAAGGGTAGGTCCAAGACCGATAAATCACCCCAAGATGGTCATACCAAAGATAGAAGAGCAAAAATTACGTGCTTTCAGGATGTGTTGGTAAGCACTGTAGATATCCATTTTCATTATCTGCAACCAAGGGGAAAACATCCATCTCTGAGTGAAAAACAATTCCATGATGAACTTTGATAGATCTATAATTTTCTGTACCTTCACAAAATATCACAATTTTTCAATAACCGTTACAAGTCTTTTGTAGACAAAAGATCAGAATTTTTAATGAAGTATTTACACTAAACTTTCTCCATGAGTATGTGGAATCAAAGTGTTGACTATCCTGAATGCAAAGTGATTTTTGTATTGAGATTAAAAATACTTTCCTTCATCTGATAATGGTCGAATTTTACTTTTATGATCTCTAAAGCCTTATAACTAATTTCAAATATTTTAAAAAGTAAAATTTTATATCAATTATTTTTCCACTCTAACTTTATACAAGGGTTAGCAATATTTTACCATGGGAATAAAGTTTGAACAGAAAAGCTAATGAGACAATTTATGAACGGAAAATAACACAATATTGCATTTTATTATATTTTTATTGGTTATAAATAACATAATGTAAAATTTCATGAAGAACAAGTTGCAATTTGTTAAAGAGAAGATGTGGCAGGTGGGCATGGCAAGATGATTCTGATTTTATAGTTTATAGGTTATAAAAACTATGCTTTCTCTGACTAATAATATTATAATGCATAATTTATGTTAAGTTCCTTACTTCTCAGAAGGACTGCACACTTGCACTATACCGTGAAATGCTAACACAACCAGCATTATTCCCCCATTCTGCAGCAACAAATGTGACACTACAATTTTCATGCAGATGGTGCCCCTCTGGTTATTGGTAAACACATGAAACACAGTTTGGAGGAATACTTACACAGACTAAATCATTCACACACCACTTTCTATGTCAATGGTGACCTCATTTACCAGACCTTATATGAGTTTTGGGAATATCTTGAAGCCAGAAGCTTCACACAAAGATATTAAAGATGCAATTGTCTGGGAGTAGTCAGCATACCGATGAAATGTGCATTGTTGAAGAGAACCAATACACTCTGGATGCTGAAAGAGTTGCATGTGAACAGTTACTGTTCATGTTTCATGACATAGTAGAACCATGTAACAACTGAAGTATTTCGATCTCCACGGTTCCCTTACCCTGTGCAATTTACCTTACTATTGCCATAACATTTCTGAGATACAATTTGCTGAAGTGTGTCTCAGAACACACTGGTAATGGGTATTAACACGTTTATTGATAAGTGGTGAACGATGTTTCAACCTGGTTTACAGAGAGAGTTTGCAAAATGACCGTTGCGGGAAACTTCGCTTAGAGAAGAGAGTATAATAAACAAATACAGGAATGTAAAGGGCGTTGCAGTTGGATGTTTCGGTTATTAATTGGTACAGGAATAAAGGTATTCCTTTATATTGGTTTTAATTGTGACTTTAGTTCTTGTATCAGTAGGGCTTCTTTAATTTTGCATTTGTTTATATATGGAGATAGAAGCTCTACTCTCTTCTAGTCCCTAAGAATTTTTAATCAGAATTGCGCCTGTCTCTGGAGAGAAAAAGATTTTTCTTGATCAACTGTGTTTTTTTTATAATTAATACCATAGAAGTGGAGAAGAAAATGGTATTAAATTTTTAAACATGGAAAATCACCTGTAAATTTGCTGTATATTACTCAAAACCAAAGTCAGGAACCAATATTAATAAAGGTGCTTACCTCTTCGTGCATAGTTATGATTTTTGCCTTCAAAGGGTCTGTCTTACTGTGTCTTCCAGCATGAATTCAAGATTGACATATTTGATCCTGAGAAACAATGAAGAAATATTTTAAATTTATTTTTTCTATATATACATCAATAGGCTTTTCCATGGGAAAAAAGACAATTGGAATATCCAGGAATAAAGAACTGCCTTAGTCAGCTCTATCTGTGAGACAATGAGGATTAATCAAGCAGTCAAAGCAGGATAAAATTATACATAAAGAGTTTACAAAAAATATACTTCTTCACAATGCAATGAAACTTTACAACACATCTTGACTAATAAAATTATGAATTTTGTTATCAATGAAAATGAACTGGGAGTTAAACATGCAGCCAGAACATGTGAAGAGTGATTGTTTTAATGAGATTTAAACAGGGATATGCTGCTAATTTTTATTATTTGTCATTAAAGTTTCATGGATGTATACTGGCAGAAACTAAACTTATTTGAAAAGCTACAATATTATTGTGTCTTCCACTTACTTATGTTTCAATATAGTTATTGGTTTCTCTCCTTCAAATTCCACAGCTTCCACAATAACTACATCTCTGGGTCCACAGCGTAAACCTAGTTTTATGTTAAGTAACAAAACCATTACTTGTAGAAAACAACAACTAAAAACAGAACCAAAATGTACATCTATAGGTATATACAAATCACCATTAATATATCTTGGTTAGTCATGTCCACAGTTTCTTTATATCACCTTGTCACTAACACAATGCAGTTGTTCATTACGTTTGATAGATAACCTTCATAAAACAACTAATTATTCAATTCTATGACAACGTTGTTCATTATGTTTGATAGATAACCTTTATAAAACAGCTAATTATTCAAATCTATAACAATGTTGTTCATTATGATTGATAGATAACCTTTATAAAACAGCTAATTATTCAAATCTATAACAATGTTGTTCATTATGTTTGATAGATAACCTTTATAAAACAGCTAATTATTCAAATCTATAAGAATGTTGTTCATTATGTTTGAAAGATAATCTAGATAAAATTATTAATTACACAAATTTAAAACAATGTTGACTTCATACTAAGCAACATTATTACACTGTATCCTGTATAAATGAAAAAAGTGTTAACACTTCCATACAGATAATATAAAAGGTTGCAACACGGCAAAAATGAATACAAAGTAGCTGAAATTAATTTATTCCATCTCAATGTTTCACCTTTCATTTATCTCTGTCTTTATGGTTGTTTATACAGTATATCTTTAAAATATTTTCTGTATGGTGGTGATTTACTATGTTTCACTTTTTCCACCTTCACCTGCCACTTCCCATCTCTTAAGTATCTTTAACCTCTAATTTCAGCTGTCAGTCACTTAACTACCTTGTGTTCCTCTTGACTTCCAATGGAAGCTAACAGCATTTAATGCTACACTAGTTGTTTATTCTAAACATTTAGGGTTCTTTAAATAAAATACATATTTTTTCCCCACTCACAGCTATTTAATTATGTTTGCATTAAATGACATTAGACCTAATTGTACTTACTAATAGATGTTACATTTCAGAATAATTATTGAACTTTTGCTGAAATAATATTCAAATTCAAGATGAAATCCGCAATAGCCACAACTTTAATTATATTTCAAATGGCTCAAGAGATGGAGCTGTGAACTCAAAGTTTGTACTTGAAAAAAAACTTGGTCCCATTCTACAAGCTGCTATGGCACAGTGAAAATTATCAAAAATACTGTAAATACAAACACAAATCATATAACAAGAACTTCACCATGACATAGTTCTATGTTACAATTTGTTAATCATTCCAGGTGAGTCAATTTTATGCATTTGCTGTATGGCTTGTTCAAATGCAAACAATAAATACTGGATGTAACAGTTTCATACTTCAGGATTATATAGTTTCTGATGCAAAATATCTCAGTTCATACATGTAATATTTTATGAATTTGAAGCTTTGAAAATTCGAAACGATTGTGAAAACAATTACAAATGCTAATTTTTGTTTTGTGAATTTTAATTTCTGGTTTTATATCTTCCTACATTCCTTGTGAAAGAAAAAAAAATTAAGTCACCTAACTTTTTCATGATTGCTAACCAAAAGGATTTATGCTAATACATTTAATAACTTTTAAATCCAATTACATTAATTTATAAACATGTTATACACTTTTTTAACATTATTTTGGTTGAATTTATTTGTCAATTAACTCTTTTTGCAATGGGTCAAAGGCCATGTCATCGTGTTTGTTGACTTTGCTTTTGAAATAAAAGATAAAGTTCTCATAATATATCCAGCTCAATAATATTAGTCATTTGAGTTCATAATTGTATGAAACTACAGACTTTCTACTTTGGCATCACAAACATCTAATTTTAAACAGTGCTACATTCATACCAAGTGACTCGCTAAAATATATTTATGTGTTTTTCTAATGTTTACTTTCAAATTGAGAAATTAACTGATATATAATATCAAATTTTGATTTATATTCTACAGTGTAATTCCAAACATATTGACAAAAGTTTATAAATAGTAGTTCAATGAAATTTTGAATGCAAGTCAATAAATACGATGACATGGCACATGAACCATGACCTGCTGTGAAAGGGTTGAAGTTTTTTTCTATTCTGATATTTCAAGAGTACAAACACAGTATGCTTGAAATTATATTGATATGGTTGGAAGCAAAATGATTTAAATAAGCCAATCTTATCTTCATTACCAAAACTCATTTCTTGTACTATTATACTGAAACAATATAATTTA
>CM022399.1:80259508-80361423 GCA_011833715.1 Carcinoscorpius rotundicauda | reverse complement strand
GAAATGCCGAACAGTGTAAACATTCATAACATGTTACAGTTTGATATTTTTAAAACAACATTGTAGTGATTCTGCACAAGACAGTGAGTCACTATGTGAAGACATTTAATTCCATTTGAGGCACAGTTTAATCCACACATTGAAATCAGATACATGTTTACACCCCTTTTTTAGAATATAAAATTTAGTTTGCTTTAAACATATGAATACTAAAAACAAATATTTACTCCTTGCTTTGCAAAGGAATATTTAAGATTCACCAACTCCAAAGAGATAAAGCAAAATAAATTTGTAAAACTTATGATTACACCTATTTTCTCAGTGCACTTTAAAAAATGAAATGTCATTAGAACAAAGAACACTTTCACAGTTACTGGACCAGTAAAGGAATTGAAGTAAACATTGTACCAGCAGTATTAGTTTTATTGGTTCTTCTAAAATTGTCAGCTTGCTCTATTTTTCTATCTTTGAATATTATTGCCATATGACACATTATTTTTGTTTAGTTTTTGTAGTTGGCATTCTAGCAGCTGAAGAAGGTTTTATTTGCTTTTCTTAAGATTGCTTTGTATTTATTTTTTGAATATTATTGGGTTATGACATATTCTCATTTGGTTTGCATGGTTAGTTGAAATGTGTATTTAAATGTCCGTAATTTTCATTTTTTTTTGGTATTTTTTTCCATCTTATTTTAATATTGTGATTTATCATAACCAGATATTTTTACTCTTAAATGGTGATTTGTGTTTGGAAATTGATTTTTTTATTCTTTTTCTGAAACAGGATATGGAACTGATCATGTATATAACAACCCTATTTAAATACTATTTTCCTTTTGCTTTGGGTAAGTATATGACTCACCTTTCATGAATTTATTTATTAGAAATTAATTGAAACTACTATTTCAGACTCATATCCTCTTGCAAAATGTATGAATGTTATTTGTGTAATTCTTGAAGTAAAATTTGAGTGTTTTGCTATTATTTTTTTTACTGCTACTCAGAGTTGTGTAAAATGTCTGGAACTGAAAACAATTTTCAAGTGCAATTTTGATATACATGATAAAACCAACATAATATTGATGAATCTCAAGTTGAAATGGTGGATGTTAAGATGTGTACCAAGTGAAAATACTACAGTATCTTGTTGAAAGGGATACCAGAATTTTTTTTCCCAATATCGACATTTTATTGAGAATATTCTCTAAGTTTTCTGTTGAAATGCACAGGTGATGGCACAGTTAATGAGTGCACAGCACATTGTTGGTCTAGGAGATTTTGTTCTGGTAAGACAAGCCTTGAAAATGAGCCTTGGAGGTGCCCATATACATCCAATAATGAGGAAGAATTGAAAGTTTTTGTTGAATCAAACACCTGCCAAACCATTAGACAACTTGCAGACAACCTTAATGTTAAATGTTCGACAGCTTCCAAACAATACAAAGCAATTGATAAGATGAAAAAGCTTGATAAAAGGGGACCTCACGAATTGATTGAAAAGCCATCAAATGAGATGAGTTGAAATTTGTTCCTCACTCCTTGCTCAACAAAATGACTTGTTTCTGCATAGAATTTTCACCTATGATTAAAAATGGATTCTTTATGATAATCAATAACAATTTGGATGGTGGCTTGGCTTTGAAGAAGAATCAAAACCAGCTCTTCACCCTAAGAAGCGTATGGTCATTGTTTAGTGGTCAGGTCATCATCAAGAGTGCTCCATTATTCATTTTTAAACCCAAAAGAAACAATTACAGAAGAGAAATATTGTTGTGAACTGGAAATTATGCATCAGTAGTTGCCATGAAAATATCTAGCAATTGTGAATTTTAGTGTTCCCATACTGCTTCATAACAATGCTCAACTTCATTTCTCATGCATTACTGTTGAAAAGCTAAATAAACTTCAGAATGAAATTTTAACTCATTTACTATTTTCACCAGGTTATTCCCTGAAAGATTATCACTTATTTTTTTTAAACATTTGGACATTTTTTAAAGGATAAACTTTGCAAACCAAAAGAATGTTGAAACTGCCTTCAAAGATTTCATCATATCAAAATACATCCAGTTCTTTAAAGGTGGAATTTATAAACTTGAAACTCATTGGTAGAAAAATAAGAAGCTTATTTTGATTAAATAAATTAGACAACAAAAAGATGTACTAGTTTCACATTTTCCTTTAAATATCTGCATTTCATATGCAACAATTTGACAATTAAAAGTAGAAAAAGTAAATGGTTTAAAAGGATTTTTTTGAACATTATTGCTTTAACTAAAATTTATTGGTACCATAATTTTTGAGGCAAGTCACAATTCCTAAGAGTAATACATATGGCATTATTGATGAGCCATTTTTGAAACATTTGTTTGAGTATCTTTGTCAAAATTATGACAGCACTTTAGTTATGTTCTCGTAATTTATTTTAAGAAACCTTTATAAGGTATTAAATGCTTTATTGAGAAGTTTTATAACCTTTTATAAAACAATTTCTGATCAAATTGTTTTCTTTTATTTCCCAGGTTACATATATTTCTATCAAATGCCTTGGTTGTGTAAAGGTATGTGTTTTTTTCTTTTCATATTTATCCCAGCATACATGAAACTAAAAATGTTGAGAAACTTGTAGTTGCTTTAGATGGTTATGTTATGGCTAGGTCATTTTTACATATTTTTATTTTTGTGTTGTAGATGCTTTGTATTCGCTTGTGGTTAACAATGTGTTTTTAGGCTGGTGTTAAATATATTGATTGAGATTGGATGTATTTTTACCAATATTGTTTTGCATGACATGGCAGGTATTAGATACTGTTGTATATCTATAAGTAGCTACAATGTAAAGTCATGTGATTGTTATTTATTGTGGCATTAATTTTAACAGCTGGGATATGAATCTAGAGTAAGGATAATGTAAATCTAAAAGTGCAAAGAAGTTAATGTAATGGGTATAGGCCATAACATGTACTTGATTCTATTTATTGCAAATGTAGGGAAACTAATAGAATGATTACATTGACATGAAAGTGAATTCTGAGTGTTATTTCAGCAGACTTAGTTCAGGAATCTGACCTAGTGCTCATATCAGTAATACTAAGAGTGCACTTAATGGATATTTGAAGACACTTTTTATTATTTCAGCCTTTTGGAAGATTCTAAAGATCAGGCTACCAGCTAAAACAAGAAGAAGATTTAAGTTTATCAACAAATCTTCTATTAACAATTATATAGCTCTTGACCAGCTGCCTACCTACCTGGGAGGTTCTGTATGTGTACTTTACTTTTAAAGGTTTTTTATATATTTGAATGAGTTTTTCAAATGCAAAGTCTTTGGCACTTATTTTCCACTCTTTTTTTCTGTTTTCATTCCTGTGTGTAAATATGTAATTAAAAAAAACTCAAAATATTTTCTTGATGTAAGCTGTTAATAATAGCAGCACAAAATGTGTATTTAAATGACATGTTGAAATATAATGTTTGTATTTACAATTAAGATTGACAGACTAACCGAAGCATTGACTTGCATAATTAAACCATACGTACATCATTTAGGGAAGTTCATATTTTTTACTTGAACTTTGCTGAAGTGACATTGAAGATGTGTTGTACACCTGTAAATAAATTTTAAATTATTTATTGAAGCTGTATAAATAAAATTGTGTCACTACAGTATGTATTTATGTAAGTGTTTGTGCATAAATGAATTGTAAAATTTTCTAATTAAATACATATCTAAATGTGTTATTTAATGAGATGATGTATATTAATTATATGGACTACAATTTCCAATTATTTAAAACTGTATCTGACATGTTTCAATGAATAATGATAGATTTACTTTTAAAATTTCCTGCAAAGATAAAAGTAAATCAAGTATGCCATGTTCTCAGTATGTAATAAAATGTTCATTGATTCAAACCAGCACTTTTACAAATATAAAAAATAGTTTGTTTTATTTTTTTTCACGTAGTGTATCCTGGACTATGATGTCATTCAGTCAAAAGGCGAACAAAGTGAAAAAAAGGCAAGTATAAATTTATTTGGCCATCTAAAGTTTTTTTTATTTTATTTCATATTATTCGCTCTCTTGGTTTAACAGAGGGAATATATAATTCACTTAAATTTTAGTTCACTTGGTATGGTAAAATTTGTTTTTTGGACACAAAGTAAGAAAACAAATCTTGATACAGTACACATTGCTCCCAAGATCAGCTTCTCTTGTTTAGTGCTGTCCTCTATATATGAACTTTGTTTGTACCACAAGCCTTCCACTCCTATCCCTGTTGAAATTACAATATCTCACCATGTTTTTCACGTAACTCATCATGTGTCACCTCTTAAGCAACAGTAACATGACATTGTCACGTCACTTAACTCCCTCAACACTCCACTATCGAACCATCACTTCTCATTTGGTACAGTTTGTATTCAGTTGTAATCTCTTGGTTGGCTTGTGCTTCCAATGCGGCAGATAAGGTTTTAAAATATTAAGTGGTTACTTTCATTCATTCCACCAATTCATATATTAATATTTATCAGTTCATTTTTGTAACTACATTTTCACTCTTGGATTTATTGTGCAGTAAATTCTGAAGTACATGTTACCACTTTGGAAGTCACACCAGCATTATTTTTGACCTGATGATGGATTTATCTGCTTTTATTATCAGGAGATAGAATGTTACGTGGGTCAACCTTTGTCCCCAGACATTGTCCAGGTTCCTGTATACAGTAAAATGAGGACTTTGATCCTTTTTCCTATTTCCAGAGTCAGCCATTTCTTCTCATTCACAGCTTGAAAAATCTACGCCAAATTTGTTCTTTACCAGTTTTGTGTCTCAGGTTTGTGGGAATTTATCACTTTCCCCTATTTCTCATTTATCATGTTTTTTTATGGTTTTTCATACATTCTTTGATATTTGAGTAGATGCTCATCAGTTTGTCTTGCAATTAAATAAAGAGATCAGCATTCTTTTTTCCCCTCCAAGGACTTCTTATCAGTTTGCTCTTTTTTACCCTAACCACCTTCTTATGGTGTTCTTCTTCAATTAATTTTGTATCTGAGACTCTTGAGAGAAATCCTGAGGGATTTTCTGCAGATATCCTTACCTTTCTGTCCTCCACTTTAGCCCACATTGCATCTTTGGCTCTTATGTCACATACATGGTTACTTTATTGTTGGGATATTAATCTTGTAGGATGGGATGCAGTTTTTGTTTAGGATAGTTTATCCTTTCTGTAATTTAGGGATTTACGTCTGGCACCTTTTCTGAGATGTATTTATTTTGTACAGTTCCTGAATATATCAAGCCTCAAATGAAATCTGTTCATTAACAATCAACCCTTATGATTTTTGTAGCTTGATAACCTCATATGCCTCCTATTCTTTTTTCTTGTCCTTACATGTTCCTTATAATCAAGGGTGCTTCTCATTGCTCTCCTCAATGTCCTACTCTTCCCATCCCCACCAGTACCAATGACGACCTTATCTGTTTGGGTTCAGTGGTTGTTTTGCATGTCGAGTACCTTTTTCACTGGCATCTTATTCAGTTTCTTTCCCCATCTCCTGTTTATCCTTGCTTTCTTTTTCTTTCATGACTAAGCTAGCATCTGTCAAAATCAGTTTGAGCATTGATTTTGCAGTGAGCAATCAAAATAGTTCTCCGTCCTTTGGGGGTGGGGGTATTTCTGACTTTTTGTTGTTCCCAAGAAAAATGTAGATCAGCAGCTGGTATCAGACTTATCTTGCTTTATTGTACAGTTAAAATTCGACATGCTGGAGAACTTTTCACCTGGACCTTTCCGGATATTTGATAACCTTATCCAAAACCTTTCATTATTTAGTACAGAAGTTTTACTTCTCCTGTTCTAACCAAGCTAATGCATTTTTTCTTTACCTCTGCTTGAACCACGTTCCTTGTGCCATCTGTCCCTTAAACCTTATTTCCTTCTTCTATAAGCCTGTGGGCATCAACATTTGCATTTGTTTGCTTTTGATGTTTCATGTACTCTTTACTACGCTATGTATCTTTTCATTTAACCAAGTTATTCCTTTCTTTTCAAGACTTCTATAGCTTGGGAGGATTGTTCCTCCTTTTCAATTATTTCTCTTCCGTCTATATCCAATCTTTACACTCTACTGGATATGGATAGGCTGGATCTTTGTCAAGTCAAGGTTCTTATTTGTTATATAGCTTACAGAGTACATGTTCCTGACTTTATATTCCGTGGCAGTCCACCTCCCATCATGTTCTTTTACCTTCTACCCTCACTTGTTGTATCTGCCTTTTGGTTCTATTGGTCTATTCTTCCAGTGCCTTTTCCCAGGCTTCCTTTCATCACATTCAACACCTTCCTTTTCTTGCTTCTTTTCTTCTTCGTCCAATGGAGGAGATTCTACTCAGTGATGTCGAGTAAACCCACTTGTAAAGAAAAATATATGCAAAACGGCTCGTTTGGGTTGAGAAAATATTTTACATAGACGAGCGAACAACGTTTCGACAAGATTCCTGACCATGACCAAAGAAGGTCGAAATGTTCTTCGCTTTTCTGTGTAAAATCTTTGCATATATATATATATATATATATAGGAGATTCTACTGTCTGGCATGTAGACCACTCCCATCTTCATCATTTGACAATTTACACTTCATTTACCACCTGTTGTCATTTTTCATACTTTGGTGTGACTGTAACTGGTAAGTTTTTAATTATATTTTCTTTCATTCAGGAAATTTTTTACAATGTTTTACCACTTTCTCTCATGAATCTCATCAAGGGTGAATGGTATCTCACATGGTATTCTTTAACTGTAAATCTCCATTTTATCTTCCATGGCTTTACAAAGTCGAAGTTCAGATGGGGTGTTCCACAAAATTGCTTGACAGCAAATAACATGGTGATATTTTGCTTCACAAACAGACCTTTTCTGGACTGTCCCACCCATGTAGGTAAGGCAGAAAGGAATTGTTGCCCATCTTTGCCATGCCTCATGTGAACCATTTAATCAGGTCTTCCTTTCAGGATAAGATTTCATAGTCGCCCATTTTACTACCTTAAATGATGTAATTTCTTCAGACTTTTCACTGTATTGTCACTCTCCTTTCTTCAAGTGGAGTATGGGAATTCTTACCAATTTCCAGTGTCAAGCTTCTGGGGGTGGTTGATTGTGAAGGGCACTCACTTGAAGGGGATCCACAAAAAAGATGGCAACAACCATTCTCTCTTGAGTAGGGCAGCAATGTTCCGCTCGCGTAGATGAGATGTGGCATTCTGATACCATTTTATATGACCAATGGAGTTGAACCCATCACCTTACTATATAAAATGGCCTCCTGATACCATTTACTTTAACACTGAAGTTGAGCTGTCAAAATTGCAGTTCATCCCCTTGATTGGAAACTGTCATCCTACCCTCACATATATGTGAGTACCCAGAAGGAGGTTTTGAACCAGAACTAACCAATCATCACAAGTACTCACGGAAGTTAAGTTGTCTATCGTTCTCTCCTGATTGGTGTATCTGTGTTGTAGATCATAGTTGTAGTATGTAGCATTATTACAGTTATGTCCTTGACTATCCCTCCTTCTCTTCTTGTGGGGATGTTATTGCCTTTGAATAATGCTGGTCAGTGCCACATTTGGGGAGTTGATTCCATGTGATAGACGTCTGTTGTAAACTAGTTGTTAATTTTTAGATCAGTGGATTTTTGGATTTGAAGTGAACACAGTATGATAGTGCCCCATGAGAAGGTTGTGGATGTGATTTACTTACCAAGTATGGTCTGCTTTGCCTTAGCCACTTTAAACTCAGGGACACATCCTTGTTTAACTACTTTACTCTTGTGAGACTGAGTTACCTTTGCTTACTCTGGTTAGGACAACTTTCCTATATAGCTCTCTCCCACTTGGATGTGCACCTTTCAATTTTTGCACTTTTGTCTTAACATTGCACTTGTGTATGAAGAGAAGATGTGCAGAGATATATCTCATTATCAAGGGGCCCTTTCGACACTTTCAGGGCTACCTGTTTTGTTCCCTCACTCCAGACCCTCAATCTCAGTGTAGGATTCCAGTTAATCTTGTATGAGGAGGTAAATACCATATCAGAAGTTATAAATTTCGTGAACTGAAAAAAATGTACTTCTGGTAGGTTCTTTCCTCCATCACACTTTCTCCCCACTACTCTGGATCTGATATCTTCTATCAAACTTTGAAGAGATGGTGTGGTAGAGGAGTGTAGAGTGAGCCACATGCATCACATGAGTAAATCATGCTGCTATTAGTTAAGAGATGGTGAATGATGAATTATTTGAGAGACATGATGACATACAGTAATTCTAGCAGGAAGGAGCAGAAGCTTTGTAGCATAAGTAAGGAAACAGTTCATATATTGAGGGCAGCTCAGTAAGAGAGTAGCAAATCTTATATATACACTCATATAAGTTAATTGACCAATAATATCCCCACCTTTTTTTTGTAATATTATCATGAGTTTTGCTGAATTACAAAAATTTAAATGAAATTTTAACCAAATTACTATGGATTAAGAATGTATACAGACATTTCTAAATACCCTAACCATATGTGGAACTGTTAATGTTGGAAGAATGGGCAGATGTAAGTGTTTTTTTATTGATTTATTTGTATGAAAAGTGTTTTAATGTGAAAATGGTTTTAAAATAACTTGAAAATAAATTTCTCTTAACATTTTGTTGGGCCATAAGTGTTAAGTTAGATATTTATTTATTTTGATTGTTTTTTTCTAAACTACTGTATTTGTAAATGTTAGCTTAACTTGTTAGAGAAACTAGTACACTATGACAGCTACACAACATGTTATACTTGTTGAAAAGTGAGCTTGAATGCACTGTTTTCCAATAAAGGTGTTTAATGTATTTTGAATTTTAGGTACCTCAAGACCAAGATATTCCTTCCCCACCACCTCCTTTCCCAGGGGAAATCATTGCTGTTGGTTCATTTTTGAAGATCTGGTAAGTTTTAGTTCCTGTTGAAGGTTTTATTTTAATAAAATATTAGCTATTTTGGAAAGTACTAGCTTTAATGTTGCTGGAAATTCTGTATATAAATATGTTATGTGTTTCGAAAGTAAATTTTGAATTAGTCCATATATAAAATACTTTACATGTACATCAACAAGTTTTATTATAAAGAGAATTGTGAAAATATTAAGTATAGAAATGTTTGAAAAATGATTAAACAAGTTTAATATCATTTGTGAAAGTAATGTTTTGTATTTTACTTTACGAGTAATTTACATAAACATTTTTAGAATTTCAACTACTTAGTCTTTAGGTCAAAATTAATGTAATATCTGTTAATTATGGTGCATTTTGATGTTATGTGCCAATTAATATTATATTGTCTCTAGCCCAGCAGCAACACTGGATTTCCCAGAAAGCATTAGCTCTGAACCTGCTCCTGTGTGTCTGACACTCATCAACATCACAAATAATTGTGTTGGATATGAGGTAAGGCAAATTACCTTCATATTTCATTGAAAATGCCACCTTTTTATTGTATTTCTTTTAAAGTAAAGAGATGGAAGATGTAACTGTAAAATGTAAACAGCTATTTATATTTCAACAGATGCTCATTTTTTATGTCGAAAATCATGAAGATTGTTATGTAATTTGGTTGTAGAATTACATATGTGCATGTTTATATGTGTTTAACACTTGTTTTCCTGCAGTTAAAGACAAATAATTTTGGGATATATCATGTTGAACCTCCATGGGGACTAATTCAGCCAGGAGGGATTCAGAATGTCCACATTAAGCTGACTAAAGGTTGGTGTTTGTAACATGCTGTGTAACCTTGCACTTGATTGTTATGTAAACTAAGCACAATTTTATTTCTTCGAATAGAGACAGATTAAGAAATAAAGATACCCATCAAATGTAAGTTTAGTTCGAAAGGTTAAGATTCTTGAATCAGAATCTAGACAATGTAACAAGCAAATATGAACATTCCTGACACTCTAGCTTTATCCAAAGTTAAAGATCTTTGAATCATAACGTAGACAATTTAAGTAAACCCAAACAAAAACAATATAACAGGAAAAAATAGATTGTAGTTTAATGTAAAGATCATGTAATAAATATCTCATTCTTTATTTTTGTTTTTTTTTAATTAAGCACAAAGCTACACAATGGGCTATCTGTGCTCTGCCCACCACGTGACCTTGAAACATGAGCACATGTATAGTTTAAGAGATACTTAGCCAATCACTGTTTCTCAGTTTGGTTGTCATATAATTGCCCATATCTCAACTTGAAAAAGTCATGAGATAGTGATTGAAACACATTTTATTCTGTTTGACCTATGTCAACAAAGTGATAAAAACTAAGCTAAATGATGCATTACTGAAAAGAAAAACGTTTACGAACAATGTCAGCCACAGTTACACTCCTGATTCTTTCAAAACTTTCTTCATCTTTACACTTCAGTTAAATTATAATGTTCCAGTATGATAGTACAAGAAATGAGTTTTTGGTAATTAAGATAAGATTGGCTTATTTAAATCATTTTGCTTCCAACCATATCAAATATCATTTCAAGCATACTGTGTTTGTTCCCTTGAAATATCAGAATAGAAAAAAACTTCAACCCTTTCACAGCAGGTCATGGCTCAAAGGCCATGTCATCGTATTTATTGACATGCATTCAAAATTTTATTGAACTATTATTTTATGAACTTATATCAGTGTGTTTGGTTTTACACTGTAGAATATAAATCAAACTTGAATATTATATATCAGCTAATTTCTGAATTTGAAAGTAAACATTAGAATACACATGAATGTATATTTTAGCGAGTCACTTGGTATGAATGTAGCACTGTTTAAAATTAGATGTTTGTGATGCCAAAGTAGAAAGTCTGTAGTTTCATACAAATTATGAACTCAAATGACTAATATTATTGAGCTGGAATATATTATGAGAACTTTATCTTTTATTTCAAAAGCAAGTCAACAAACACGATGACATGGCCTTTGACCCATTGCAAAAAGAGTTAATTGACAAATAAATTCAACCAAAATAAATGTTAAAAAAGTGTATACATGTTTATAAATTAATGTAATTGGATTTAAAAGTTATTAAATGTATTAGCATAAATCCTTTTGGTTAGCAATCATGAAAAAGTTAGGTGACTTAATTTTTTTTTCTTTCACAAGAATGTAGGAAGATATAAAACCAGAAATTAAAATTCACAACAAAAATTAGCATTTGTAATTGTTTCACAATCGTTTCGAATTTTCAAAGCTTCAAATTCATAAAATATTACATGTATGAAACTGAGATATTTTGCATCAGAAACTATATAATCCTGAAGTATGAAACTGTTACATCCAGTATTTATTGTTTGCATTTGAACAAGCCATACAGCAAATGCATAAAATTGACTCACCTGGAATGATTAACAAATTGTAACATAGAACTATGTCATGGTGAAGTTCTTGTTATATGATTTGTGTTTGTATTTACAGTATTTTTTGATAATTTTCACTGTGCCATAGCAGCTTGTAGAATGGGACCAAGTTTTTTTTCAAGTACAAACTTTGAGTTCACAGCTCCATCTCTTGAGCCATTTGAAATATAATTAAAGTTGTGGCTATTGCGGATTTCATCTTGAATTTGAATATTATTTCAGCAAAAGTTCAATAATTATTCTGAAATGTAACATCTATTAGTAAGTACAATTAGGTCTAATGTCATTTAATGCAAACATAATTAAAATAGCTGTGAGTGGGGAAAAAATATGTATTTTATTTAAAGAACCCTAAATGTTTAGAATAAACAACTAGTGTAGCATTAAATGCTGTTAGCTTCCATTGGAAGTCAAGAGGAACACAAGGTAGTTAAGTGACTGACAGCTGAAATTAGAGGTTAAAGATACTTAAGAGATGGGAAGTGGCAGGTGAAGGTGGAAAAAGTGAAACATAGTAAATCACCACCATACAGAAAATATTTTAAAGATATACTGTATAAACAACCATAAAGACAGAGATAAATGAAAGGTGAAACATTGAGATGGAATAAATTAATTTCAGCTACTTTGTATTCATTTTTGCCGTGTTGCAACCTTTTATATTATCTGTATGGAAGTGTTAACACTTTTTTCATTTATACAGGATATAATGTAATAATGTTGCTTAGTATGAAGTCAACATTGTTTTAAATTTGTGTAATTAATAATTTTATCAAGATTATCTTTCAAACATAATGAACAACATTGTTATAGATTTGTATAATTAGTTGTTTTATGAAGGTTATCTATCAAACATAATGAACAACGTTGTAATAGAATTGAATAATTAGTTGTTTTATGAAGGTTATCTATCAAACATAATGAACAACTGCATTGTGTTAGTGACAAGGTGATATAAAGAAACTGTGGACATGACTAACCAAGATATATTAATGGTGATTTGTATATACCTATAGATGTACATTTTGGTTCTGTTTTTAGTTGTTGTTTTCTACAAGTAATGGTTTTGTTACTTAACATAAAACTAGGTTTACGCTGTGGACCCAGAGATGTAGTTATTGTGGAAGCTGTGGAATTTGAAGGAGAGAAACCAATAACTATATTGAAACATAAGTAAGTGGAAGACACAATAATATTGTAGCTTTTCAAATAAGTTTAGTTTCTGCCAGTATACATCCATGAAACTTTAATGACAAATAATAAAATTAGCAGCATATCCCTGTTTAATCTCATTAAAACAATCACTCTTCACATGTTCTGCTGCATGTTTAACTCCCAGTTCATTTTCATTGATAACAAAATTCATAATTTTATTAGTCAAGATGTGTTGTAAAGTTTCATTGCATTGTGAAGAAGTATATTTTTGTAAACTCTTTATGTATAATTTTATCCTGCTTTGACTGCTTGATTAATCTACATTGTCTCACAAGATAGAGCTGACTAAGGCAGTTCTTTATTCCTGGATATTCCAATTGTCTTTTTTCCACATGGAAAAGCCTATTGATGTATATATAGAAAAATAAATTCAAAATATTTCTTCATTGTTTCTCAGGATCAAATATGTCAATCTTGAATTCATGCTGGAAGACACAGTAGACAGACCCTTTGAAGGCAAAATCATAACTATGCACGAAGAGGTAAGCACCTTTATTAATATTGGTTCCTGACTTTGGTTTTGAGTAATATACAGCAAATTTACAGGTGATTTTCATGTTTAAAAATTTAATACCATTTTCTTCTCCACTTCTATGGTATTAATTATAAAAAAAACACAGTTGATCAAGAAAAATCTTTTTCTCTCCAGAGACAGGCGCATTCTGATTAAAATTCTTAGGGACTAGAAGAGAGTAGAGCTTCTATCTCCATATATAAACAAATGCAAAATTAAAGAAGCCCTACTGATACAAGAACTAAAGTCACAATTAAACCAATATAAAGGAATACCTTTATTCCTGTACCAATTAATAACCGAACATCCAACTGCAACGCCCTTTACATTCCTGTATTTGTTTATTTGTACTCTCTTCTCTAAGCGAAGTTTCCCGCAACGGTCATTTGCAAACTCTCTCTGTAAACCAGGTTGAAACATCGTTCACCACTTATCAATAAACG
The DNA here is from genome assembly GCA_011833715.1 of Carcinoscorpius rotundicauda. Classification (NCBI taxonomy): domain Eukaryota; kingdom Metazoa; phylum Arthropoda; class Merostomata; order Xiphosura; family Limulidae; genus Carcinoscorpius; species Carcinoscorpius rotundicauda. The sequence goes on along the minus strand of CM022399.1, from coordinate 80,347,803 downwards.
TGTTAATACCCATACCAGGTGTTCTGAGACACACTTCAGCAAATTGTATCTCAGAAATGTTATGGCAATAGTAAGGTAAAATTGCACAGGGTAAGGGAACCGTGGAGATCGAAATACTTCAGTTGTTACATGGTTCTACTATGTCATGAAACATGAACAGTAACTGTTCAACATGCAACTCTTTCAGCATCCAGAGTGTATTGGTTCTCTTCAACAATGCACATTTCATCTGGTATGCTGACTACTTCCCAGACAATTGCATCTTTAATATCTTTGTGTGAAGCTTCTGGCTTCAAGATATTCCCAAAACTCATATAAGGTCTGGTAAATGAGGTCACCATTGACATAGAAAGTGGTGTGTGAATGATTTAGTCTGTGTAAGTATTCCTCCAAACTGTGTTTCATGTGTTTACCAATAACCAGAGGGGCACCATCTGCATGAAAATTGTAGTGTCACATTTGTTGCTGCAGAATGGGGGAATAATGCTGGTTGTGTTAGCATTTCACGGTATAGTGCAAGTGTGCAGTCCTTCTGAGAAGTAAGGAACTTAACATAAATTATGCATTATAATATTATTAGTCAGAGAAAGCATAGTTTTTATAACCTATAAACTATAAAATCAGAATCATCTTGCCATGCCCACCTGCCACATCTTCTCTTTAACAAATTGCAACTTGTTCTTCATGAAATTTTACATTATGTTATTTATAACCAATAAAAATATAATAAAATGCAATATTGTGTTATTTTCCGTTCATAAAATTGTCTCATTAGCTTTCTGTTCAAACTTTATTCCCATGGTAAAAATATTGGTAAACCTTGTATAAAGTTAGAGTGGAAAAATAATTGATATAAAATTTTACTTTTAAAATATTTGAAATTTAGTTATAAGGCTTTAGAGATCATAAAAGTAAAATTCGACCATTATCAGATGAAGGAAAGTATTTTTAATCTCAATACAAAAATCACTTTGCATTCAGGATAGTCAACACTTTGATTCCACATACTCATGGAGAAAGTTTAGTGTAAATACTTCATTAAAAATTCTGATCTTTTGTCTACAAAAGACTTGTAACGGTTATTGAAAAATTGTGATATTTTGTGAAGGTACAGAAAAATATAGAACTATCAAAGTTCATCATGGAATTTTTTTTCACTCAGAGATGGATGTTTTCCCCTTGGTTGCAGATAATGAAAATGGATATCTACAGTGCTTACCAACACATCCTGAAAGCACGTAATTTTTGCTCTTCTATCTTTGGTATGACCATCTTGGGGTGATTTATCGGTCTTGGACCTACCCTTTCAAACTTGCTTCAGCACCTTATACGTTTTGTCAAATGGTTGGGACTCTTGCACATTATCTTCTTGGTCTAGAAGCAAGTACTGCATAGTTACATAGACTTCTGGCTCATTCATTGGCATCTCTTGAGGGTTGGCGAATTAAATTGGAGAAGTCATAACTTCCACCCACTTGAGGCCCGGCATGGCCTAGCGCCTTAAGACGTGCGCTTCGTAATTTGAGGGTTGCAGGTTCACGCCCGAGTCGCGCCACACAGGCTCGCCCTCCCAGCCGTGGGGGTGTATAACGTGACGGTCAATCCCACTATTCGTTGGTAAAAGAGTAGCCCAAGAGTTGGCGGTGAGTGATGATGACTAGCTGCCTTCCCTCTAGTCTTACACTGCTAAGTTAGGGACGGCTAGCACAGATAGCCCTCGAGTAGCTTTGTGCGAAATTCAAAAACAAACAAACATATCAACCCACTTGATATTCTTTCCATGTGGGGCATCTTTTTCACACAAATATCAGTCACACACAGCCTTCTTTAGCAGTCGAAGGCTTCAGCCAATATTGGCTACACAAATATCTTTATGTGTAAACTTCCATCCAATTGCTTCATGAGGTCTACTCTATTCATTGTCAGATCCTCCTGACTATTTCCTACTGGCCAATTCAACCTTGTTTTCAAGTGTTATAATAACTACTCCAGTCCCCTTCTAACACTCTTCTACTTTCCCCCCTCCCATTTTTTCATCAGTCCTAATCCCATATCCTACAATCTGCATATTCTGTTTTTCGCACCTTGGTTTTGTTGTATCTTTGAGATGATCCCGTTTCACACATCAAGTTGCTTCCTTGTTAGCTAATTCCATACAACCATCTTCCAAAGAAGAATACCAATGCAAGTGGAAAGTTTTCTGCTCTTGGTCTACTAAAAGTGAGTTTCCTGCTGAGAAGCCAACTATAGATCATGTTGCATAATTTCTCACCTGGGCCTGTCCGGATATCGGGTGGCCTTATGCAAAACCTTTCATTTTTAAGTACAGACGTTTTACTTCTGTTTTTATCAAGATAATGCATTTTTTCAACTCTGCTTGAAGCACTTTCCTTGTGTCATCTGCCCCCTTAAACCATATTTACTTCTTCTATAAGTCTGTGGGCATCGAAATTTTAATTTCTTCGCTACTGATGTTTTGTGTACCCTTTACCATCATATGTATCTGCGAGTTTAACTAAATTATTTATTAATTTCTTCTGAAGACTTCAGTAGCTTGGGAGGGTTGTTCCTCCTTTTCAACTATTTCCCTTCCTTCTATATCAGATCTTTACCCTCTACTGAACGTGGATTGACCTGATCTGTGTCTATTCAAGGTTCTTTATTTTTATATAGCTTACAGAGTACATGCTCTTGACTTTATATTCTATGGCAGTCCACCTCCCATCATGATCTTACACCTTCTACCCTTACTAGTTGTAACTACCTTTTGGTTCAATTGGACTATTCTTCCCTACATTCTTCTTTGTTCCAAGTTTCCTTTCATCACAATCAACACCTTGTCTTCTTCATCCAATGGAGGATATTCTACTCTCTTGCATGCAAACCACTTCAGTCTTCATCATAATGCGATTTCCACTTCATCTACCACCTGTGGTCATTTTTTAGACTTCAGTGTGGCTGAAGTCTGGAAAGTTTTTATTTGTATTTTTTTTCATTCGGGGATTTTTTTTACCAGTTTTTCTCATGAATCTCATCAAGAGTGAGTGATATCTGACATGGCTTCACACAGTCAAAATTCAAATAGGGTGTTCCACAAGATCGCTTGACAGTGAATAACATGGTGATATTTTGTTTCACAAACAGGGCTTTTCTGGACTGTCCCATCCATGGACTGCATAGGTGAAGCATTGTTACAATTATATCCTTGACTATCCCACCTTCTCTTCTTATGGGGATGTTATTGCTTTTGGATGGTGCTGGTCAGTGCCACATTTGGGGAGTTGATTTCATATGATAGACATCTGTTGAATATTAGTTGTTAATTTCTGGATTGCTGGATTCTTGGATTTCAAGTGAAGACAGTATAGTTCTAATCTTACCCTGTAATAGATGATAGTGTCCCATGAAAAGGTTTTAGATGTGATTTACTCACCAAGTATGGTCTGCCTTGCCTTAGCCACTTTAAACTTAGGGACACATCATCGTTTACCCACTTTATTCTTGTGAGACTGAGTTACCTTTGGTTACTCTGGTTAGGACCACTTTCCTATCATGCTCTCTCCCACTTGGATGTGCACCTTTCAATTTTTGTACTTTTGTCTTAACATTCCACTTGTGTATGAAGAAAAGATGTGGAGATCTATATCTCATTATAAGGGGGCCCTTTCGACACTTTCAGGGGTACCTCTTTTTTTCCCTCACCCCAGACCCTCATTCTCAGTGTAGAATTCTAATTAACCTTGTAAGAGGAGGTAAATACCGCATCAGAAGTTATAAATTTCCTGTACTGAAAAAACTGTATCTCTGGTAGGTATTTTCCTCCATCACATCCCTCCCTACTACTTTGGAGCTGATATCTTTTATCAAAGTTTGAAGTGATGGTGTGGTAGAGGAGTGTAGAGAGAACCACATGCATCACGTGAGAATATTATGCTGCAATGAATTAAGAGTTGATGCATGATGAATTATTTAAGAGACATGTTAGAATAAAGTAATTCCAGCAAGGGGGAGCAGAAGGTTTGTAGCATGAGTAATAAACAGTTCGTATATAGAGGGCAGCACAATAAGAGAGTATCAAATCTCATATATATATACACACACACACACACAAACATATAAGTTCATTGACTAATCACATCCCTGTTGGTTTTTTTTTTCAAACATTATCATGAGTTGTTCTGAATTACACTTACTGTTACGAAATTTCGTTTGGAGAGAAATTAGAATATGTTATCGATTTTACTATCGATTGAGAATATATACAAACATTGATAAATTTCCTAACCACGAGTGGAACTATTAATGTTGGCGAGAATGGGTAGAAATAAGTCTTTCTTTATTGGTTTATTTTGTATGAGAAGTATTTTTGTGTAAAAAATGTTTTTAAATCAACTTGAAAATAAATTGTTTTGGGTAATAAATTTCTCTGAACATGTTGTTGGAGTAGAAATATTATGTTAGATCTTTATTTTATTTTGATTGTTCTCAAACTGTTGTATTTGTAACATTAGTTTAACTTGTTAGAGAAATTGGTACAATGTGACAGCTACACAACCTGTTTTACTTCTTGAAAAGTGAATTTGAATGCACTGTTTTCCAATGAAGGTGTTAAATGTGTTTTGAATTTCAGATCCATTTCTCTGAGGAACCTGAAATTCCCAAATCAGACGAATACATCAGCTATGAGCAGGTAAATTTTAAAAATTTCGAAAAACACAAGTTTTAAATAAAATGGCAAGCAGATATGGAAGATTATTTTAATAATCCATTTTAGATTGAAGAATCATCAGTTGTTTGAAAAATTATTGTAAATGTATATATGAAACTACTGGGTTGGAGAATAACTGGTAAATCCTGGAAAGATTTGTATTACACCACAGAATATTTATTATGTTTTCAAAAATGGCAGTACACGAATAAGAAATTCAGTTTTGAATGATACTAAAAACAAAAAGGTTTTCATTAAACAGTTTCTGTAGTTGGCAACATAATGTTCAATGTGCACTAGAACAAAATTTAGTGTAAAATGTTTCTTACTGAATATATTAAACTTCATAAATACAGCTTATAGAAAAGAACTTAAAAAAATAAAAAATTGTGTTTTTGAATTTCGATAAAGTCCACAGAGCTAGATTCTCCCAGCGATTGTACCACCACACCAAGCAGGTTGGGAGACACAGTGGACTGGCTCAAAGAAGGGAGGATGAAAGCAGTACACAAAGAGGTAAGTACCTTTATTAATACTGGCTTCTGACTTTAGTTTTGAGTAACGTACAGCAAATTTACAGGTTATTTTCATGCTTAAAAATTTTATGCCATTTTCTTTTCCACTTCAGTGGTGTTAATTATAAAAAACACAGTTGATCAATATAAATCTTTTTCCCTCCAGGGACAGGTGCATTCTCTTTAAAATTCTTAGGGACTAAAAGGGAGTAGAGGTTCTTTGTTTACATGTAAACAAATGCAAAATTAAAGAAGTTTCACTTATACAAGAACTAAAGCCATAATTTAATCAATATAAAGGAATAGGTTATTAATTAGTATAGGAAAAAAGTAACATCCAACTTCAAGGTCTTCAACTATCCTGTATTTGTTTATATTCTCGCTTCTAAGCCAAGTTTCCAGCAACTCAAGGTACTCCCGAAACTCATATAACGTCTGATAAATGTTATAGCTATCGATATAGAAAGCGGTGTGTGAATGATTCAGTCTATGTAAGTATTCCTCCAAAATGTGTTTCATATGTTTACCAATAACCCATCTGCATGAAAACTGTAGTGTCATATTTGTTACTGCAGAATGGGGGAATCATGCTGGTTATGTAAGCATTTCACGGTACTGTGCAAGTATGCAGTTCTTTTGAGAAGTAAGGAATTTAACATGAATTATGTATTATATTTTTATTAGTCAGGCAAAGCATAGTTTTTATAGCCTTCTTTGTTATTTGGTTGCAGAGCCATAAACTGTAAAATCAGAATCTTTTTGCCATGCCCACCTGTTACATCTTCTCTTTGACAAAATTTTGTCTACAAAAGACTTGTAATGGTTATTGAAAATTTATGATATTTTGTGTAGGTACAGAAAAAATATAGAATGGATAGAAGAGATCAGTTAGGAGTCACAGGCTTCTTCAGGGTGACTGAGCCCATTGCAAGAAGGTTAATCCTAAACCATTTGTACCACTCCATTCATAATATTATGCTTTGACATGTTTTGCATTTGTGAAAGTAAAATGGGTGGATCCTACAGCCAGTTACCTCCATTTACTTGCTGGTCAGTGAATCTCAAAAGAAACTGATTTTATCTGCATCAAACTGAACAGCAGTTCTTATCTTTACCAGTCAATTTTCAAAGAAAATATTGTTATTGATTAATGGAGTAAACAATATGGTTTATACATGTTATGTCCAATTTTTGTCTCTCTTGCAGTTGAACTTATTTTTCTTCATTGTACTCGGTTTCCATTTTGCTTTAGCATCACTTTCGTCAAGTGTGAAGTCATGAAAAATTTTTTTTAATCACAGTTTTGATCATCTTGACATATTAACTTGTAACTTATAATATAATTGTTACATAAATACCAACATGAAATATTTTTGAAAATGTGTATTCAAACATGCATTTATTTTTGAATAACTATTCTGTACCATTATTATATAATAACTGTTTGATGAATGGATAGTCTGGATTACTTCACAGGCTTTTTACTGGAGACTAACTGTAAAAAATAATTAAACATCTTATTGTCAGATTTTGTTTGATAGGGTTCTTTTCAGAAATGGTACCTGACTGAAGCAGTGAGGTAATTGGTTCCTTCATTCTAGAAAAGTACAGTCTAATCAGCAGACATATAACAATAGTTTATGTATAATTGACAGGTGCTGCACCAATTTTTTAACTCTTCAATGATGTTTACAAATGTGACTAGAATTTTATGCCTCCTCCTTTATTTGACAACAACTGAAGTGTCAGGCAAAACAATGCCAAAGATATCCTCTTAAAATTTCAGAAATGTTTGCAATATAAAACAATATTGAGGATGTCCTTTAAAACCTCATAAATGTTTACAGCACAAAACAGTACTGAAGATATTCTCTTAGAATACCAGATATGTTAGCAATACAAAACAATGTTGAGGATATTCTCTTAAAATCTCAAAAATGTTGGTATTACAAACCTGTATATAGCACTTGACTTGCCTTCTTCTGATTCAAATTTCTGTCATCAGGCATGTTCATTCTTTCAACGATAGAGGTATTATAAGTGATGATCAATCTTGTTATTTATTGATAAAAGTGTGGCTTGTAGCTCAAGAGTTGGCAGTGGGTTGTATTGACTATCTGCTTTCTTGCTTCCAAGTGGCACAGCGGTATATCTTTGAACTTAAAATGCCAAAATCTGAGTTTTGATATCTGTGGGGGGCAGAGCACAGACAGCCCAAAGTGTTACTTTGTATTTAATTTCAAACAAAGCTACCATCTCTCTAATTTACTTCCTCTGAATTAGAGATGCCTAGCACAGGTAGCCTTTGATTAGCTTTATTGAAAATTCACAAACAAATAAAGCAAGTGGTCACCAACTGACTTGGTAAGAAATACTCTCATAAGTAGTTTTTTTTTGCATTTATAACTGTTTCAGTCAAGGTGTAGAAAAGTATGTGGTGACACTCTGTGTTAATTACATTTAAATTATTGGCTTAGTGTCCTTTAGCAGAGCTGAATGAAATGTTGTGTTAACACAGATACTTTAGTGTTTTATTTTAAAAGGTTATGTTTTTGTGATTATTTCAGATTTCTCTCCTCAGACACCACCATGGTGTCCTTCAGAAAGACCAGAATATTTTGATAATTTTTCTTCTGTCTGTTGTTTTTCTACAATTATTTTTAATAGCAAGCAATCATTTTTCTTCCTGAATACACAGTGCTGCCTCATTGGATGAATCTTTCAATAAAGGTACTTAAGTTTCATGCTACAAAGTGCTGTATAAAACAGTTTTTTTATTAAATGATTTCAGTGTATTTATATAAATTTAACGAAATATATTTAATATAAAACATTTTTTTTATTAAATGATTTCAGTGTATTTATATAAATTTAACGAAATATATTTTGCATTATTTACATGATTTGGAATTTTCTTTCACTGAGAGTTTTTGGCTACCCCTTACAGCCGTTTTGACAACATTTGCTAGATTATAAGGAGAGGTGAATGATATTTTTTCTCTTTCTTTTGCCTCTTTATTTTCCAGGGTCCATTACCTTTTTTTTTACTGTTGCTCAGAAAGATGTATTTTTATCCATCAAATTCTGAACAAGTAACCAAGTCAACTGAACTCATTAATCCTTATTGCAGCAGGCTCTATAGAAATGAGATGTTCCATTAGATCATCTAGGAGCTTTCCAGATAGTATTAGCACCTTAGGCTGGACTACCACTCGGGGACTATCATGAGCAATGCTAAAAGGAATCCTCTCCATACTTGATGATCATCATGATGAATAAATCTGACGGTCGCGGGCTCTAATCTCCGTCACACAAAACACGTTCGCCCTTTCAGAGGTGGGGTCATTATAATGTCACGATCAATCCTACAATTCTTTAGTAAAAGAGTAGCCCATTGGCTATGGTAAGTATGTTTCGTCGTTTTGTTCTAAACTGAAAATGATTTTTGTAAAATAAATATTTCAAAATTAGAACCAAGAAACATAAGTTTTAAAATACAAATTATTTGAAAATTTATAAATTTCTCCAAGTAAAGAGAGCTATTTTTAAGTGTTAAACGTTCCCATTTGAAATTACCTGTGAAATTACAGAAGTATTTAATTCTTATCGGCAGATGGCGATCCAATTTTTGTTTTGTATTTTTTATCTGTAATTTTGTGTTTGTATTATTTGTAACATTTTTTTGATTTCTGTAACGGAATAAATGTTTTTTTTTATAATTGCTTATTTGTATTATATTGTATTTTGTATTTTTTGTAAAATTTTTGTATGATAAATGTTTCTTTTTGCCATTTTTTGATTTCTGTAACGGAATAAATGTCTTTTATGATTGCTTATTTGTGTTGGTAATTTTGTATTTTTTTAACATTTTTGAATAACAAATGTTTCTTTATACCACTTTTTGATTTCTGTAACGGAATAAATGTTTTTTACGATTGCTTATTTGTATGTAATTTTGTATTTTTGCATTTGTATTATTTGTAACATTTTTGTATAACAAATGTTTTTTTTGCCATTTTTTTATTTCTGTGACGGAATAAATGTTTTTTATGATTGCTTATTTTGTTGGTGAAATTAACTGTATTATATCAATTTTTTTCTGATTTCGTGTATTTTACCAAAAATAAAATTGAAAACATAATCTGTGACGTAGTCACTGTGGACTTCATTTTCATCTATTCAAAATTCCTCAGTATTATTCACACCTAAATTAATTCAGGTTATTATATAGTGAGCTACAAAACGAGTTAAAATCCCTTATAAATATCGTACATGCATTATAATTATACTTGGCTTAACTGTGTGTCTTTGGTATGTTGTACATAGTTCTATCGATCGTAAAGAGGATGCATTTTAATGTAATTTGTAAAACAATTTCAAATTCATTCAGGAAGTGAATGTATTTTCCTTACAGCACAGTAAAATTTGTTTATTTATTGAGCTCACAAAGAGTAATGGAATTCTAGATGTTAGCGTTATAAAGCCGTTTTCTTACCGCTGTTCTGGCGGTGGCTTCAGGAAATGATTCTGTATCTTAACGAAAACTGAAACCTAAATTTTCTCATTAACCTAATCACGTAGTTAAAAATATCTGCATTCGATTCGGTCAGCGAATCCTGGTTTGTCATACTAAGTAGAATAAGAATTATCAAAAATAAAGCGCAATTTTTACTAACAGACGAAATATGATTTATTCTGTGTTGAAACTAGAAACTACTTTTGGAGATTTGTATTGTATTTACGACCAATGTTTTGAAATATTTCGGGTCGCTGTGTTTTTATATTAAGCTAATCGTCTCAACAATAGCTTGATATCCCATGAAGCTTACCATATTAAACATGACATTCTAGCAGTGTGTGGTTAATTTTTACTGGAGAAAAAGGTGCGAGAAAGCCACTGAATTTTCTTGAAGAATGCTTTATTAGTTTTTACAATAATTTAACAGAGGAAATAAATTCAACAATATCAACAACAACATTGTTAGATCACAGAGTCCAAATGAGAAACCAGAAGTCCCTGAGGTTCAAGAGTCAGCGGAAGAGGAAGAATGAGATAATAATTGAAGACCCACCAGAGGTCACTGCGATGGAAAAAAAAGATGTCCTCTGAGGGACGTGGGGTTCCTACTTGATTTGTTAGACCATTCATATCTATACAAAACAAACAGACACGAAAAATCAGCAGATCCTTTCTATTCAGTCAAATGTTTAAATACTTTTTAAACGAAACAAAAAATAGAATTTTTAATTAGTTGCCAAACTGTGTGTAATCCGCTGTTTCCAAAACTGAGCATGAAAACTAATACATAACTAACCTCATCCCATGCAGTAAATAAATTTCTTTAGTGGTAGACAAGGTCAGGTATTCGGTGTGTGAAGGTGTAGCAGTAGCAGTTCAGATAATGTTGAATTATCTAGCAGTAAAGATAATAAAGATTGTAAGTTTTCTATAAATTACATTTTCGAATACATATTACTTTCTTATTTTTCATCTTTTCATACCTAGTGATTGAGCTTCTCTTGTTTTTGTACTTCTAGCTTGACTGGTTTTCGTATTTTAGGCTTTGTTATTTTTATACTTTCAGCTCGGCTTGTTTTTCCGTTTAGGTTTAGTAATCTCTTACATCTGACAAAAGTTAATCATATCAATGCAAAGGACCAGAAATTTAAGAAGAAGCCTAATTTGAATTAATAATTTTGTTTACTTGCTTGTTGTGACCCCTCTCCCAACGGTACAATGGACTCACATCACTAGCATGTGGTTCCGATACCCGTGGTGGGCAAAACAAACAAACGCATGCTTGTTTTCAAATTTTTGTCAAATTTCAGTAAATTGTTTTGTTCATCAGAACTTCTTGAGCATGATATCGCTGTCGGACGATAACAATTAACACATCTCTTATAATACTTTAACATGAGTTTTATAATAAGGCATCATTTCTCTTAGTGAGTCACTATGTCTTCCGAATCGTTTTCTTTTCTTTCACAGCAAGACAACATATTTTTTTATTGTGAGTTATTGTCTCCTTCATAATGAATCTTTCTGTTTTTCAGAATTAATTCACATTTGCTTTATTTTTAGTAAATCAAGGAAATTATTTCTTACATAATCTCTTCCTCCGTGTTTGGAAATGTCCTTGTCTGTTATGTTATAACTGAATAATTCTTCTTTCTATACTTGAAAATACGCCTGGCTGTTTTGTCATTACTGAATACCCCGTACCTCTATGTTTGGAAATTTCTCTGACTTTTGATTATTATGAATACTTTTTCTCTTCATATTTATAAATTTTCCTGATCGTTTGGTTACTCGATTGTTATTTTCTATTTGTAGAGAAAAATATTGTAATAGATTACTGTTGTTCGTGTTTGAATTTTATTAGTTTACCATAGAACAAGAATCAATGTCATTCATTTTAAAAAATGACTGAGATTACCTGCTTTGAAGACAGCGAGATGAAATATTGCATAGAAATAACAGAAAGAAATACCTTAATTGATGAAAATAATATCCGTCCTTAAGTAAGATTTGTTTGTTTGCAATTAAACACAAAGCTACACAAAGGGCTCTTGGTGTTCTACCCACCACTGGAATTGAAATCCGTTTTCTAGTATTTTAAGGCCTTCATGTAAAAGAAACAAAATATGTTTTCAATAAGTATGATTCTGAATCACATAATTAGGACATCTTTCAAATTTAACTCAACACTTGTTTCTCAAGGAACTATTATGTGTTTATAACAAGTCACCCTCCCATTCATAAGATTAACACATTATTTATTAGGTTTGTCTTCTCTAGTTATCTAGTGACCCACTAATTACTGCTGTTAATACACATCTTAACAAATCAAGTTACTACATTCCCTCTCCCTCTTACAAAAGGTACAAGTCCTCAAGCCCTTGTGTCAAGGGCATGAAATAACTGTTACTTGGGAAACAATTTTTTAACATGGTAATAAAGTTTTAAAAATATATATTTGAGTTTTTTCGAGCAAAGCGAGTGTCACACCAACTGAGTTAAGTGCTTAAATCTTTCGCGGTGGATATTTAAAGATCATTGATGGATGCATCCAACATTTCAAAAAGTTTCTGGATATCGATTGTTTCTGTGTTACGAAACAGTAAAATGTTTGCATTTATTCAATCACTTTCACTGATCTTGAACTCAGGGATGAAAAACGATAATTGTACGCTAAAAAAAATTGTAATCTGATGACACAGATGTCTAAGGTTCGAACTGTCGAAACGTGATGCTGCTTTCGAAATAGTATCTGTAATGAGGGAACATCACATTATTAAACTGGTACAAAAGAGAAAGCTGTTTCGAGTTATTTAAAATATAAATATTTCCGACATTACTGCAAAATATGAAGTAATTAATTACAAACATAATTTGAAATTGAAGCCAAATTAACCACACGTAGCTTTAATGGAATCGTTAACTTCAAGACGATGTTACTGTTACTATCCAACCACACGAAGAGACCTTGACATAGATAATGTAGGTTCTTCAAGATATGAGAAGTTGAAAAGAAAAGGTAAGCCACTGTTACGTATAATTCCAAAACAGTTATCGCATCTATAATGTGTGTTTATACGATAATATGAAAATACAATGTGTAACAAATAGCCACCATGGCAACGTCTATTACACATATCAATTCTATTCCTTCAAAGCCCCTGTTCATATTTACACAGGAAAACATAGTTTTCTTACAGATAACACTTATCAAATTTGGTCACATTAAAGCCAAGAATGCCGTTTGTTTCGTTATTTATTAGCCTACTTCTTCTAACACAACAATAACCCGTTAGACTCTGTAAGTGTGGAAACAGACTAAACTCAGGCTACTCCTGTCCAGTGTATGTTCAGTCTGAAACAATAACAACCGTCTATTACATCAGCATCAGGTATATAAGAAGTAGTCGTGTACCGCGTGTGTTTGAATCCCCTGAGGTAGTATGTTCAGTTCACAAGTGCATCTACATTGTTTGCCCTTCGCGCGTTTCGAAAAACGTATAATTGCGTGTAAAAACAGTCACACCCATCTGAACCCAGAGTGATATCCTCACTTAACTAATTATCAGTGTTCATCTTTGTGATCAAGTCGGCAAACCAAACAGAGGCGAAGTTTTGAATAATATAATCACTAAAATTTTTATTAAATATTTTTTTTTCTGAAATTATAAACAAAACTATACCTGAGATACCTGCGTCAGTTCCGAATTTTCAACGATAGCCTACGGCAGAAAAGGACAGCATTTTTTGTGATGGAATTCCGACCTGTGACCCCTCCCCCAGATTGCGAGAGGAGTATCCAAACACAAATTAAAACCAAAACCTTAAAAATCAAACTTGAAAAAAACTAAAAATGTTACTCATTACCAGATTTTTGCATTACCATCAAGTTGTGACAGCTCCCTAAAACATTGAGGATATTCTATCTGTCAGACATGATCCAAACGCAGATATCAAACTAGTCAGCAACCATGGGGAATCAGCTAAGGGGCAGGAGTTGAGTGTTTGAACACACAGTATCTCAGTTTCTAATGCTTTTTACTCTCTTCAGCTACTTGTGGGAAAATAGTCACCCCAAGTCTTTCAACATAAGAAAACTTATAAACAAACAATTCTATATTTCGATAATTTAAAACCCACCACCTTCACCATTTTCAACAAATATAAACTGAAGTCCAATTTATCAATTATCCCAATAAAAAATGATCGAGCCGGTAAAAACCTGAGTATATTCAACAGACCTTTTATTTTAAGACTCCACACACTGTTGTTACAAACTTCGCTATACTTTTCATGCTATAGTTTTTGCTTTTGGAAAAGAAAACTTTACAACTTCAGAAAGAAAAGAAGGGCACGTGTCCCCTCCGGATCCACCATCCATGGATAAATCTATTATTGTGTTTCGGTACTGAAAATATTGTATTTTTTTTTAAATGTTTGTTTTGGAATTTCGCACAAAGCTACTCGAGGGCTATCTGTGCTAGCCGTCCCTAATTTAGCAGTGTAAGACTAGAGGGAAGGCAGCTAGTCATCACCACCCACCGCCAACTCTTGGGCTACTCTTTTACCGACGAATACTGGGATTGACCGTCACATAATACACCCCCACGGCTGGGAGGGCGAGCATGTTTTAGCGCGACGCGGGCGCGATCCCGCGACCCTCGGATTACGAGTGCACGCCTTAACGAGCTCGGCCATGCCAGGCCTCTTTTTTTTTAAATCACGTGGAGCTTTGGTTCCGAGGGTGGTTGAAAAACGTCTGAGAAAATTCCCCGGAAGCAAAACGTTTCGGCAATGACTCGAAACTTGAGCAGTTAGTTTTATTTTAATGCAACGAAATCATGCATAACGAGAAATATTTGGGTGTCGACTGTACACTTCACGTTAAAGGAAGTTTCAGTTAAAGGTGAAATTTACAAGGTTTTTTTTCTGTTTGTTGTTTTGAGGGTTATCGAAACGCAGCCGCCTTTAACTTTGAACTGATACGTGTGTTGTTAAACTTCACCCGAGGACTATCTGCGATACCATCTCCTGATTTGTAATCGATAGAATAAAGGGTAGAAAAGTCTACGTCTTACCAATGATGTTGTTTTTTTGGAATTTCGCACAAAGCTACTCGAGAACTATCTGTGCTAGCCGTCCCTAATTTAGCAGTGTAAGACGAGAGGGAAGGAAGCTAGTCATTACCACCCAACGCCAACTCTTGGGCTACTCTTTTACCAACGTAAAGTGGGATTGACCGTCACATTATACGCCCCCACGGCTGGGAGGGCGAGCATGTTTAGCGCGACGCGGGCGCGAACCCGCGACCCTCGGATTACGAGTCGCACGCCTTACGCGCTTGGCCATGCCGGGCCCTTACCAATGAAAAGTGGAATTGTTTGTTTTGAATTTCGCTCGAAGCAGCATGAGGGCTATCTGCGCTAGTCGCCCCTAATTTTGCAGTTTAAGACAAGGCCATCACTATCCAATTTCAACTCTTGGGCTACTACTCTTTTACCAATGAACAGTGGGGTTGACCGTCACATTATAACACCCTCACGACTGAGAGGGCAAGTAGATTCAACGACGGAGATTCAAACTCGAGACTCTCAGGTTGCGAGTAGAGCGCCCTAACCACCTGACCAAGACCGGCTCAAAAACTGGAACTGACCTTCACGATATAACGCTCCTATAGCTCAAAGGGTGAGCAAGTTTGGTGACAGGATTTGAAACCACTAGCCGAAGATTCCAATTCAAGTACCAGAGCCATGAGGCTATGCCGGCTCCAGCAGAGAGAAGAGAAAAAGTAACCAGTCAATTGTAACCACCGCCAAGTTCTTGGGCTAACAGCATGACATAAGTTAATATTGTTGTTCTTCTTAGCATGAAATAAATATCAGTTTTTAATGGAACCGACGTATTTATTTTCAACACAAAATAATTCGAAATTGTTTAATCAAGCTGGCATTGTTGTTTTCAGCAAGACAAAAGTCAAAGTTGTTTTATGACCTAAAGAAATGCTTTTCTTCTCAGCACAACAACTAGGTATTGTATGAGAAACATTTTTAAACACCAATGGGGACATTTCCACATTCGATTGTGCCCTCGAATTTAGGTTTACGATCTCATAATTCAAAAGATTGTGAAATTAAATTCCTAAACCTATGATCTGACACAGCTAAATAACCACTGTACATTAGTAAATAAGAGTGTTAGAAGGTCCTTGGTTTGTATTTATCATTCGTTTAAATTAACCATTCTTCTGACTGGATAACAAACCAGTACGAGTCATTCTTGGTCAACAATATGTCCCCCGCTGGTACAGCATTACGTCTACAGATTTACAACGCTAAAATCATGAGTTCGATTATCTTAGGTCGATTCATATCCCGATGTGGCTTTGCTATAAGAAAACATACAAACTCACCCACCCACATTCAACAATAATGCCTCTGTTTACAGTTCTATTATTGTTGTTGTTCGCTACGTTTCCTATACAAGTACGATAGATAAATTTGTTGTGATAATCCTTACCATAAACCGGAATTTACTGTTTGTTACTCAAACATTTCATTTTGTATCTTATTCACAAAAACAGCCACTTTAAGTAGATTTAAGTTTCTGCTCAGAACATCTAAACTACAGATCAATCTGGACTTAAGTTATTCTGAGTCCTTGTCTTTAGTACAAATGTGATTCGTTTTTGTGGCTTTATTTTGTAACATACACAGTTTATAGTCGTGATGGACTTTGAGATAAGAAGAACCACATCTTCAAAAATGTTTATCACGAACATTAGATCTTAAGACTCGTGTATTAAAAATAGCGTATCGCAAAATTTGAGGTTAAAACCTAAGACTCATATATTAAAAGTAGCGTATTACAAACTTTGACATTATAACTCAAGACCCGTGTATTAAAAGTAGCGTATATTACGAATACTTTGATAGTGGAACTTAAGGCCTGTGTATTAAAAGTAGCGTATCACGATTTTGAGATCAAAACTTAAAACTCATATGTTATGAGGTAGAGTATAGCAAACACTAACATTAGGACTTTAGACCCGTGCATTAAAAGCAACGCATTAGTATTTGTCTAGATACATAAACATTCTACAGCGAAGTTCGGATAATTATTTGTTTATAGTTAAGTTTAAACCTACACATACAGCTATCTGTACTTTGCCCACCAAGGAGATTGAATTCCGGTTTGAAATCTGCGCTAGCAGTCCCTAATTTAGCAGTGTAAGACAAGAGGGAAGGCAGCTAGTCATCACCACCCACCGCCAACTTTTGGGCTACTTTTTTATTAACGAATACTGGGATTGACCGTCACATTATAATGCTCTTATGGCTGAAAGGGCGAACGTGTTTGTTGCAACCGGGATTCGAATCCGCAACTCTCGGATTACGAGTCAAATGCCTTAACACACTTGGCCAAAAAGTGTTTTTTATAGTGAAGCCACATCTGGCTATCTGTTGAGCCCAACGAGGGAAACTGAACCTCTGATTTTGGCATTGTGACTCCATAGCCTTACCGCCGCACTCGGGGGAAGAAACCAAAGGGATATTGGTGCTCTACCCATCACGACTATCGAAACACGGCTTTTAGCAATATAAGTATGCAGACATACCGCTGTGCCAATGGGAGCCTTTTACATATTTATCATAAATAGTAGGTTCAGTTCATTTTCACCGAGTTGTTACTGATAATAATCATTCAAATACCATAAAACAATACAAGTTTGATAAAAATAATTGTTACTTCTTACAAAAAGTAGTAATAGTGTGACTCAAAACTTACACAATATTCTAATCTCTAATATATGGTTTGTTTGTTTATACAATGTGTATTGTTGTTTCAAAGCGTTGATTTTAATTTCATGTGAAAAAGTATGGGATTTTAACTCATTACAGTCTCCAGAGTTTACAGAAAATGGTAATAAAAAAAATCCAGTGAGCAAAAGTTTTGTGGAAAAAACACTTTGTGGCCAGACTCGTTCAAGCTGACATGAAGACCACCAATACACAATAACCACTCTTTACAGCAATGATGTGCAGAAGCATATTGGGCTACATCAGCAGAAAACCACACTAGATTTTACTCCTGTTCGCTAAGAACAGGAAGATGAGGCTACAGTGGGCAAGGGATCACCAAAACTGGATGATTGAAGATTGGAAAAACGTCGCTTTGTCTGAAGAATCTAAATTTCTACTTCGACATGCACACTGGGAAGCACACGTCAACAGACAAATATAATACTCCAAGCTAATGCCAAAATTTGCTAAATGCACACACCAATTATCGACTCTATCCATACATAACTTGATTCAGCTTTGAAATTAGTTCCTCAACATGTCGGCCACTTATATTGAACTATCGCCTCAGTGTATGAGACAGTATAAACTTTGGATATTTCACCAATAAGAAAAAAGTCGCTGAAACCAAGTAAAAATTTAGATTGCCGCACTCGTGGTTCATCTTCTATTGATGACGAGTTACTATCTCAAGCACTGTCTACAATTACAATGTGAAAATGTCTGAAACTGATAAGTTAAAAGTTACAACAAAGATGTGTCTCACAAACAACACAATACTTCTAAAGCTACTCACTGAACACAGAATATCTTTATGTGACCATTCAAAAGAGCCGCTCTTGCTACACTAGTCGATAAAAGTGCATATTTTACCAAATCCTCAACTTTTCTTCGTCACAATGGATGAACAATAAAAGTCACCAGTTACTTCCCATCATATATCTCTGACCACAGGAGAAGAATTGATCAGTTTCTTGAAGAAGTAAAAGAGCTGTGATCAAAATAGTTCTTGTACCACAAAGTAATTACCTAGCTACATTGGGTGCACAGAGTCTCTGGAGAAACGTTTCAGTGTTTGAAGAAACGAAAACTTCTAAATCTCATGAAGACAATAAATAAAGAACAAAATTGAAGTTTATCCTAATCTAATAAACATTTATATCGACACAGTTCCTTCTTTTGGTTTGTGAAGAGTTTTACAAGTTTTGAGTCTCTGATTATTACCCTGACCTGCTTATATTGTTTAACTGTAAATGTTTATATTATTATGAATTTAAAATATAAATTTAAAAGTACTTCACTTTAATAGCAAAGGTATGATATAAAGAAATCTCCATTTAAAATATTTTACAGAGTCCCCATTAATTCTATTTCTTCATTGCGATATAATACATTTTTAACTTATTTTCATGTTTTATCAGAAACTTAAGGACAGGAAAAAAAAAGAGATAAGACTTCTACACTTGTGGTTCGAGTGCTGTTTGAAAAGTTAAATGTACAACAACGGAATACTGTGATTTATGAAGAGAAATACTTGAATACGTGGAACAAGAACTTAATAAAAACCAGGTTTAAGAGAAATCGTAAAGAAGTTAAAACTGTAACTGGATATGACTACTGGCAAGAAATATTGAATAATACCTAGAGTTGATCAATAAATTTTGAACTAAACACATTATTTGTCAAGAACATCATGTAATTATAACAGTATGCGAACAGAGCGATTTATAAACATAAAGTGTTTCACTGATGGTAAAAAATAGTGAATATATGTTTTCTGTTTCTTAAGGACAGACCAATGTATTCTTTAAACAAGCAATATGTTCCACCATGAATAAAACACTTTTCATGCTTACAGTTAGTTGTTTGCTTCTCTATTCTTTTAACGAAATTTTGTAAAATTAAGAAATTTATTGTTTCAACAAGATTTGTGAATATAGGAAGTGAATTGTGTAATTCTGGAGAAAAGCTATCAAAACAATCCAGAAAATATTTTTGTAAGTGAAAAGTAAGGTATTTTCTTATAGCTAAAACCACATCACCCTATTTAAACTGTCCACCAAGTAGGATCAAACTTGTGATTTAACATTGTAAATATGTAAGCTCGCCTCTGTACTATCGGGAAGCAGAGTGAATAATAAAAACATTCTTTTACCTTTTGGTTTGTGGACGTTATAAATCAATCTAGTGATGAACTGACAATGCCATAAATAATTTTATTTGTTTTTATACAAATTAACAGAGAAAGTTCAAAATACGTTGATAATTACATGTATATATATTATGATTAAAACATAATCGGACTGTAAGTAAATACTTCAGTGCATTATATTAAATTATAAACATGAAACTGGTTCTGTGATGATATAAAAGTATAAACACGTAATTTTCATGCTAATGTATAGAAATATATTTTTGACGTTTAATTTAAAGTACGAAACATTTTTATTCCTTTATGGTATGTTAAGAAAAAGCACATAAAACTTATTCTCGTGATTTTTCAAATAATTAGAAGAATTATGAAGCTTGTGAAAAAATTAAAAATATATACAGATAGTGGTGACCATGTCTTCACTCTTTCAAATACACCTATACTGCTGGAACAACGACCAGTGTTAAATTTTACCTCTCACAGTAGAGCCACCCAGGATTTTATAATGTTCCCACGTATAAATAAAAAAAATGAAATATTTACAGATAGTGGTGAATGTGTCTCTACTATATCATACGTACCGACACAGCCAGTGTTACATTTTACATAGGAGTTATGCAGGATTTAATAATGTCTCCACACATAAATAAAAGTAATTAAAATATCCATTATTATGTTTAACACGATGTCAATGACAGTATTGTTAGTGTTTGCGTACCACTTACGCATTGGTTTTTGTATAACTTGCATATGTATGTGCTTTACTATATAATTTCGGTTAATTCCCAAATTTATTGATGTGTATTAGTATAACATTGAGTTTATTGGTCCATGTTACCAACTTATTGTCATAATGGATAATGCCTATGGGATATCCCATCTCTCAGTCAAAATCCAAACAGTGATGTTAATCCAGTCAGCTGTCATGGATAATGATAAAAAAAATCACACACACATATGGTCGGGTATACATTTTTATATCTTTTTTGTTTTGGAACGGTGGAGGTAGGGTTTGTTTTTTGAGTTTCGCACAAAGCTACGCGAGCCCTATCTGTGCTAGCCGTCCCTAATTTAGCAGTGTAATAAAACACACCACCCACCGATAACTCTTGGGTTCATTTTTTGCCAACGAATAGTGGGATTTACCGGGTGATTATAAAGCCCCCACGGCTGAAAGGGCGAGAATGTTTGGTGCGACGGAAATGCGAACCCGCGACCCTCAGATTACGACTCGCACGCTTCAACACGCTTGGCCATGTGGAGGTAGGGAGTACAATTAGTCGAAATATTAGAGGCTGGTTTCTACCCATTTGCTTTCTCTTATAAGGTATTTAATGGTAACTGTGTTTCCAAAACGAGGGTTAGACAGTGAAAGACAGTAGAAGTTGAATCGTTTTTGGTGCGAACACTCGGCTTTGTACAATAACTGAATTTAATTCGTTTTTTTTTTTCGATTTTCATGATATTCGACTAAACTGACATTAGTTTTTGGATAATTTCTGAATGATGGGATATACCCAGTGCATTCGGGTGATATTATCAATTGTGAAAATAATTTGAAAACGTGGACAAATAATCGCAGTGAAATATTTAATTAATTATTCTTTTATATTGCTCATTCACTCGCCCATTAACAATAAATGTAATCTGCAGTATGTAAGCTATTTATACACACATATATATACATGAAGTGAAACAATGCCAAAAGTCAATTTTATAATACGAGGCCAAACAAAGTCCTTTCTTTAAGTGTTGCATCATGTAAAAGTTGGAAATTGTCCATACAGAGACTTGAAAGAGTTAACATCTTTGTCTGAGGTCTTCACAAACTGATTCGTCAAGTCCACTTTAATTTGAAGTGGACCTAATAGGACTTTCTTTGTGTCAACCAAACTTTCACGTTCAATGTTTTCTATCCTGCTATCAGGCTAACTCTGGGTGGCCATTACTTCTTTATCTGGTGCTGATTTAGTACTTTGCTTGTCCCATTTCACACACGCAAACGCAGAAACTTTATATAACAGTACTGTTCATCCAACATCATTGAAAAGACTTTTAGGTCTCCACAAAGTAGCGAAACACATTATTTATATTTGACTTTATCAATAAGAAGTTCAAGATTTTCGTATGTTTCCTTCAAGTTAACCAAATGAGTAATAATAACAAATACATATATCTTACCATAGAGAAGGAGAACACACTTGAGACTACTGTTGAAAGAATCAATAAACAATTGCCATTCACTTCGCTCTGGTGACGTATTAGTGGAAACATCCATATATCAACACAGTGAATTACTCACATTCAAATGCGATTGAGAATATACCTATTGAGGTTACGCCTCACCCTACTTTGAATTCATTACGAAAATTTATTGTTGAGAGAGATTTGAAGTGCATCCCCGGGTCACAGATCCTTGCTGGTTTCTCCACCTGTTACGTATTTTTTATGTTTTATGTTCTTCGTAGACTAAACGCAACAGAAAAACACAGATAACAGCTTGTATAATTTATTACACTAAACTATTAACAAATATAACAGATATAAATTATATAATAACAGTGACAGATATTACGTTATAACATTCGAAATTAATTACAAAACAAAATAATACTAGTTTCAAACTTCAAAATTAATCACAATACAAGATGGTACTGGCCTGTATCTAATATAATGATCTAAAATGAAAGTCTCAAATTCCAGTCTAGGGTGTGAATTTGGTCCCACGAAGAAATTCCGAAGCTTAAATGAAGAAGTTCAGAAACAGAGTTCACAGTTCAATAAATTCGCCGACTCTCAGCACAAGCAGTAATTCAGATGAATCGTAGAGATTGACGAAATAAAATCACAGCTTCCGTAGATCTAACTTCAGTCACAAATCCAAGTCGAATAATCACAGCAAACACTTAATCTTTCTCAAATAACTGACTCTCTTCTTTTGAAATAAAACTAATGTCTGACTCTCCATCCTTTCTTCGAATAAGAACTGATGTCTGAATCTCTCTCTCTCTTTCTCGCATCTTCGTCCGTTTATATATTGTAGACCTAGACCCCTCGAATAACCGCGAACTTTCTACAGATCTCCAGAGCAATCCGCGCATGTCCGTTCTTGCACGAGACTACACGTCTAGACACGAAGTCACCAGCACTTCATTTACAAACATATGATTGGTCTACTTAATTCAAGAAAATTCTAAATGTTACCCTAAATGAATAACAAAATATTAGTTTAAACTTCGAAACAATAATATCAATATGGAAACATGGATAATAGAAATGAAAATCCAAACACAACACACGTTGTCGTTTACAAAATATTTACACATTCACATAACACCACCCAAGGAATTTCTGCAGTGAGGCATATCTCCACTTTATGATGAGGATTAATGTCCTCACTTTAATATTTACATCATTATTTGCACCAGCCACCATAAAGGCAGGTTATCTTAATTGCAAGGCACGACCATACATTCCAAAACCTCTCAAACGTTTTCAGTGTCAGCGGTTTGGTTACTCGAAGACATCGTCTTGTGGTTCCTTGATAAGTGCTCATTGTGGTGGCAAGGACCACGATGCCTGTGAGTGTCAAGCAGACTCTCACTGTGCCAGTTGCAATGGCTTTCATCCATTCTACTTCTATTCTTGCGCTAAATTATTGAAAGAAAAAGTGGTGCAGCCTTTAAAGACAATTCAATACATTAATTAGCTTGAAGCTCCAAAGTTGCTGTCAGTCTTGAACGTATGCTGCTGTACTTCATTCCACTACGACAATGGGAGTGCAGACAGATCTCTCTGAGCCGCAAAAGAATAGTTCTGAAACCAAATTAAAAGTCTTTTGACCTCAGCCCTGGATTAACCATCAAGCAAAATAACCACGTGCTTAACGCACCAAGGGAAGAATACACCACAAAGTATTCCCCCTAGCCATCATGCCCTTAACTCTTTCACTGCCATACTCAACTTTAGTATATTGTTTTGTGATTGTCCTCACCTGCCATGTTCGACTTTACTCTGCATTGTTAAGAAAACGTTTTATTTCGCTCGGTGAGTAATTAAGGTTTTGATAAACTACTAATCTGCGTATCTGAAGCAAGTTGTCATTGATTTGCAAAAGATTACTGTTAAGAGTGAAACAGAAAGTTGATAAAACATCGAGTGAAAGATGATCAAAATGTCTGACATTTCTTTCGCTGTGGCTAGTTATAAGAATCTATAGGCAGTTGAACTGTTTTGTTTCATCTTTCACTGTTTTATTCAGTCACATCTACAAAAAATATAAGTATAATTCCATAGAAACATAAGTCAAAGAGAGACGTGGTTCGTTTTACGTTCTTTCGGCTCCTGATTTCGTATGTTATATTCGGTTATTGTCTCGTTGTTTTAGTTCTATTTATATTAGCACTGCATTATTAATGTGTTTTGTAAAATGTTTTGGTGTTTCTCACTGAAAATTTCATGAATCGTATTTTTTTTGGCTTTAAATTAATTCCTGTAAAAAAAACAACCTCATTTGTATTTGTGTTTATTTGTTTTGGAATTTCGCACAAAGCTACTCGAGGGCTATCTGTGCTAGCCGTCCCTAATTTAGCAATGTAAGACTAGAGGGAAGGAAGCTAGTCATCACCACCCACCGCCAACTCATGGGCTATTCTTTTACCAACGAATAGTGGGATTGACCGTCACATTATACAACTCCATGGCTGGGAGGGCGAACATGTTTTAGCGCGACGCGACCCTCGGATTACGAGAAAAATCTAGAAAGGAATGCCACTGTAAGAATGACACCGTTCACAAATTACCTGTAACCTATACGAGTGGTCTCTTGTGATCATGTAATAACATAAACAGATCTGAAGCGGAAATTTACTAAGGGGATAAATATAAGGGTGCCCGGTTTTCATCCCAGTTTATAAATAGCCAACAAAATTTGTGATATATGCCATTTTGGAACCCAAAATTGGAGATCACAATCATATTCTCCTAACTTCTTCTTTGATCCTACGCTGAAGCCATAATGCCCCCACCCAACCCTCTGGTGATATTTTTATAACACGAACGAACAGTTTGAGACAGAAGCACGGATACAATGACGACAAACTTTTAGGTGTAATTCAACTATTTTGCTACAGTAAATTGAGATCAGTAAGTGTTCCATTTCATTTCTGAAAAGCTGGGAAAACTTCTGCCTGATCGGAGCAGTCTGAAGACAATAATTTGACCTTTTAGGTTAAATTGCGTAAGACTTCGACATGTATGACAACATGATTCTTAACTTTGTTATGTATACACAAAACTACTACTAGTAGAACGGTAATGTGGCACCATCTTCATATAACGTTAGTTTAAAGAACCGACAAATCAACAAAATCAATTTAAGACTGTATGAAAAAGTGCACGAGTTGAACAAGTTCAAGTAAGCAAGGTTAGTACTGAGTACTAGGCTACAATTGATCAAAGCCCACGATACAAGTGGAAGGCATACTCCGTGTGTTCAACCTGTCAATGCTAAATTTAAACCACAGATTCAGCAGATGGATTTATGCATGAGAAATTTACATGCTTATTAGCTTGAGAAACTGGAAAAACTTTTCACCACCACCTATTACTTAGTAATAACAAAGCAGCCGTTTTCTCTATTTAAGACTTTATGTGAGTTACAGAAAATAAATGGAGTGCAGCTGGGAGACACGTACATAAATGATAAATCAGCGAAACATTTTATCATATGTATTGATGACAACATGATGTAAGATCTGTGTGCAGACCCTGATAATGCTGCAGTGTTTTCTTTCATCTTAGATGTACCAAAAGACATTGGAGTAATTAAAGAAGAAACTGTATTTATTAAGGCAGGAAATGTTGTTACAAAATTTATGGACTCGCAAGCCCCATCCAGTGATACTGCCACAGGATTAAAAACAGCAATTTAAAAAGCACTTGTGACGGTTGGTGTAGAGAACTGCAAAAGAAAGGCAACCACTCTTGGTGTTTCCATCAATAATGGAGCAGAAAATGGACTTATTGCACTTCTTACTAGAGATGGGATGCCATGGTTAGTTGGGGTGTAGTGTGTGGCCCATTTATTTGAAAGGGGACTGTTAGATGCTGTGAAGGAATTGAAAGTTTTTATCAGACATAAAATACCTTCTGTTAGGACTTTACAAACACTGTCATTCGAGTGCCAAAGCAAGCAGAAAATTAAAAAAGTGTAAGTGATGCTCCAGAAGAAGAAAACATTAAATCCTGTGAACATCCATGGAACAATATGGGTTCCTCATCTCTACAGAGCACTTGAAGTTCTGATGAATAAAAAATTTCAAATTCATATATCTGCATTAAGACCATACAATTGAGTCCAAAGATGCTTGTGCTACAATGGTTGGAGAGCTGCAAAAAACATTGGGTCTGTTCTTGGATAACATGGCAGTATTCACTGGTCAGCCATCTCACCATGGCTTATTACAGTCCCCAAATGTGGTCTTTTTTAAATCATATGAGAAAACCAGGTACTCCAGGATAAAAGAAATGGCATACAGTTCAGTAGTGAACACGGAAAATGTTGAGGGTTTCTGTGTACGAACACCATGCCACAACAAATGATGGCAGAGCCCACAGAGTGGCCTGATTTCAAACCATCCATATGAAGAGGAATAGAAGGTTGGTTCGAAATCAAGTGACTGTGTGGGCACCGTCATGGTTTGTTGTGGTTCAATGGTTGCACACAGAAACCCCTCAACATTTTCTGTGTTCACTGCTGAACTGTATGCCATTTCTCTTGCTCTACATCACATAGAAGCAAAGCAGGACTCAAATTACACAATTTGTACTGCCTCGCTTGGTAATCTACTAGCCCTGGAATTGCTTCACATCGGTTCTTGCCAATATTCTAAAGCGACTGGTCCATTTCTCTTTTAACATGTACTTCTATCCAGTTTTTTTAGGTACAAGGCCATGTTGGTATTCATACTACAAGTTGGAGCCTGTGAATGAAGAGTGGATATTGTTCACTGATACCATCAATACAGGTCCAAAATGTGTTGTCCTTCAAAACAGTGACACATATGTATCTGTTCCTAAGAGTCAATCGATTCACTTGAAGGAAACATACAAAACTATCAAAATTCTGTTAATAAGGTCTAATACATAGAACATAGCTGGCTATTTTGTGGAAACTTGAAAGTCCTTTAAATGTTGTTGTATTGAACACCCAGTCAGACAAAATTTTCACATTTTGTATGTGAAATGGAATAAATGACAAAAAACCAGTGCTGGATAAGAAGTAATGATCACGCAAAGTCAGCCAGATACCAGAATAAAAAACAATGAATGTGAAACTTTGGTTGACACAAAGAATGTCCTATTATCTTCATTTCATATAAAACTGGGCTCGATAGATCAGTTTCTAATGATCTCAAACAAAGATGGTGACTGTTTCTAGTACCTGTTTGAGGAATTCCAAACAATTTCAGAAGCAGCACTTAACATAACACATAGTTTTGACCCTAAATGATGCAGATTCCACAAAAATATCATGATATATCTGAATGCACATCTGTTTGGCATCAACTTTCCTCTCCTTTATTCATTTTTTTATTTTTTATCAAAAACAGTACAAAAAATATTCATTGAGGCAAATAAAATAATAATTTGATCTAAGCAAGAGTTTTGTTTATTCCTAATTTGTAACAACATTCTTACATGGTGAAATGGATATTATTTTCAAAATCTAAAAAGCTAAATAATAGGAAATCTTTGCACCCAATATACTACTGCTCTCGGAGAAATCTAAGAAAAACAATCTATTAATTTCCTTGTCCTAATATGATGCCAGTCTTTATGGCCAATATATTTCAACATGTATTTTGGGATATTTGGTTTTTGAGCTATTAATGTGTATCTAGTTATCACTGTAGTGGGCTGTATTGTTTTCACCGGTCAGTTACTTCAATGAACAGATGCTGTGTGAAAAATAAAAAAAAACATTTGTTTAACAAAAGTGCTTATTATACATGGTGTTCAGAAAGTCACTGTGCACTTGTATATTTATTAACAGACATGTTTCAATATAGAATGCAAGAGGTAAATATGAATGACAATTATAAACAATGTTGAAAGTGACTCCCATTGGCATCAATACAGGCTTAGATCCTGCTTATTTTCTTTCTAAACACCACAATCAGTTGCTGGCTTGAAATAGACTGAATAGACATATGATTACAAAACTGCACAGTGACTTTCTGAACACCCTGTATATCACATACAGTTTATTTAATTAGTCTCTTTATACAGTACTGTGTGAAAGTGTGAGGGTTAAAGAACATTTTATGGGCTAATTCTTCCATGTTATTACTGATTGTAAATTTCAACACCATGGTAGTGATTCACTAATCACTTTTTAATAATTAAACGAGCTGGGGTGACAACATTCAGTTTTTAGAATTCCCTACACTTGTATCTTGGACATGTAATAATGATTCTGTTTGAATGAATATAGTGATAAAATTTAGAATATGAAATAAATGTCATGGTACAACATGCAATGTCTCAACTATGTAGAAAGAAGCTAGCATATTGAACCAGTATCTATCAGAAGGAATAAATTTAATAGCAATCCACAAAACAATCTTGATAAAAACAGTAATAACACACATATGACGTTATCATTCCACAACTCAAAAAGAGGAAATAATTGTCAGCAGATCAGAGACTTTGCATAAAAGCTTTATGTGATGCTAGTTGGACTCTTCATCTAATTGCTGGAAACTTGAAATTTTCCCCAAATACTGTCAACTACACCACAGATAATGAGTACAATACAGATAAATTTGAAAATAAGAAGGATAGAAACAGAACACCTTGATTCAATGATACTGGCATTAAGTACCTTTGTTTATGCAACATTCTGGATAGAAAGAAAACTGGTTTCATGCATGAGATAAACGACCATGTACCAAATGAAAGAAATTTGTCCAGTTTAGTCAATGACAATAGAATATATGATCATGTAACAGTTAAAAAAACCTTTACTTTGTTCTCTAAATATTGACAAGAAACTGGACTGCTGATAATTGGAAATAAGTAATATGAATGGATAAGTCAAAGTTTGAAACAGTTTATTCAAAGTGTACATTGTATATCCAGCAGAAGAAAGATGAATGATTCTTATTTCAATGCACAGAACCTGTGATAAAGCATGGGAGAGGCAATGTGATGGTTTGGGATGCTTTTCTGCAGAGATGACAGGAGATTTTTGCAAAAAATAGGTGGAATAATGGACCACTAAATAATGATCCATCATGGCAGATACCCAACAAATACCCAAAAGACTTTCAATAGTTATTAAAGCAAAAGGGATACACAATGAATCTTCACTGTTTGTTGAACTATCACTAAATTTCTGTTGACTAAATGTGAAGAATAACACAATATCAATATTTTATCTGTGGTTTACCTTCAACTGTTCTTTGAAAGTTGCCGAAAATCTGATTTTTCACTTTGTCCTAAAACTTTTACACAGTACTGTAGGATGGGCCAAAATGTAACTAAACATATTGGTACTGCTTTTGGTGTATGTTATCAGGATAATACTCAATATATCTGAGTAAAATAACACTAATTTATACCATATCTTCAATGAGAGTTCAGATGCAATGTAACATTTATTTACATCTGCTTCTGGACATCTGTCTAGGAAGTCTTGAAAACCTGCAGACAGGTTATCTTTATTTTCCTTGTTTGGTTTCCCATTTGTTGATATTAAATCAAGTACCTGAAAAAGTAGTGTGACTTGATGACTAAATATAGAACATAAGGTAACAACACAAAATAATTCTGACAATAAAATACACATGTATATGTAATGAAAACAATTACATATATTAAAAATTATAACCAATACTCTTAATGACACTAGCATTACAGAGATAGAATATACCTTACTTACAAAACGCCATTACCGACTCATGTCACTTGACACCTATGACATCTGAATGTACAAATCTTTGGATAATACTGTCTAAATATCTTCAAAATAATATCACTTTACAGTTTCAGAACAACACGAGTGAATTACCTAACATGTTTATATTTATTTATAGAGGTTTAACAAGATGGTAGTGATATCATGGCAGAAAACACTATAATTTATAAATTTTAAAGATTATTATATCATACACTCCACAAGATTCAATAATTAACTGTTTGTAATTGTGCATAGTCTTGTTAAATATTCAGTGTTGCTGTCATCATTCCACTGTTCATTATTACCTTCATTACATCTACATGTTTGAATTATGTGAACATTCTTGTTTTTGTCTTTATTATATCTATTACCTGTGGTTGGTGAAGACATTCTGGACAAAGCAGACAATTGTATTTTGAAATACAAAAATGTAGCTTTTAAGAATTTTGGTTTTGTGAAACAATAATTTTTATTATTAAACTTTAAGAAACATTTGTGTTTAACTAAAGCAAAGCATTAATACACCCAAGTTATTAAAAGATCTTGAAATTATTGGTGAAAGTCTTAGTTTATCCACTAAAAGTCTCTTTGAGATTTATTAAATTTTTATATTACAATTTGCAGGATACCCAAAGAAGGAGAAAATTGAACTTCAATCAACTCTTATTCCTTGGCTGTAAGTACTGGTTACCTACACTTACCATGTCAGAATTTTCCTGATGAAATACCAAGGGACCAGATGTCAACCTTCAGTCTGTACTCTTTCCTTTTTATTAATTCTGGAACCAACCAATGCCAAGTGTCAACCAGGCAATAAATTTATCATGCAAGAGAAAAACAAAACAAAAATAACTTGTAAATAACTGCTAGTTAGCGTTACAAAATTAACTCTAATTTAGATTTCTTCTACTCCTACTGCAAATTTTGACTGTAAAATAGAAATATTTAATCATCCAAATGCACAAATAAACTTGTTAGCATATAAAAAGTTGATGGTAATCTGCTATTTATGTGTATGTTTCTTGCTTTGTTCCAGAACAAATTGTTTGTTATGAAGTATTTTCTGAAGTTGCTGGTGTTAAAAATATGAAATCCAACTAAATATATAATTTGTTTTACAATTACCAAATACCTAAAGCCAACACTTAAAAATACAGTCTGAAAGTGAAGTTATTTCCTTTTTGTAACCAGTTTACCTCTGAATTCCTCACGTGGATTGTACATTTATAAACTTTTATGAATGAAATTAGAAAATAAACTATGAAGATTTCTTACAACAAAGTGGGCTAGTAGTTCATTTGACATAAATTGTACTATTGTTAGTATGTGTACATAAAACTTGCCTTTCATGTCAAGTTATAATCCTATTGATTAAAAGTACAATAAGTTGCTGTGTTACATAGTTGGATGTATTTCATGTTGTAAGTTTACAGAAAAAATCAAATCAAGACTCAAAAATACTCAGTGCTTTATACATCCAGAAAAAGTCTATTTTTGGTCAGGAATTATTTTTCAATTTTGATATGGAAGTGAAAATGAAGAAATAAACAGCCATAGAATAGAATTAAAAAATATCAAATGAAAAACCAATTAGTTAAGATAAATAAAAGAAAAATATGGATATATTCTCTTAGAAAGAAAGAAATAATCAAGTAAACCACTGATATGATGTGTTGTTTCACATCTTCATTTCTGAATTAAGGTATTTGGTGTTATGTCACCAGTGATTTTAATAAAAAATGTTCTTTAATCAGTGCAGGCTTTAAATTAAAATACCAATAAATATTTTACAATTTTGTTATTTATATGTTTTATTTTATATTTACAGAACAATATTAAGCTATACTTTTGTTACAAGGCAACATAACTAAAGCCATTGCAGGGAAGCACCATTAC
The DNA here is from genome assembly GCA_011833715.1 of Carcinoscorpius rotundicauda. NCBI lineage: Eukaryota > Metazoa > Arthropoda > Merostomata > Xiphosura > Limulidae > Carcinoscorpius > Carcinoscorpius rotundicauda. The sequence continues at coordinate 80,316,250 of CM022399.1, read as the reverse complement.
CAAAACACACTAGATTTTCTATGTCTTAAATGCTGTTATATAAACAAAGTATCCAGCTATGCTCAGGTTATCAAGTTGATATATTCTATGTGATAAAGGTAAAATAGCCGTTGTCCCAAGGTACATGTATGAAGTGTACAGGTTATGTATGACTCAGTGCTAGTAGGATGGTATGGGTCCCAACTCATAATTAAGTGGCATGGCTCCTCGAAATGAGTCCAGTTCACCTCTGCTACTGTTGTTGTGTATATTCTGAACCTACTTTAGTGTAAAAGTTTATGTGGTATGTACATCGTTTAAACAATTAGTTCTTTCTTAATGTTACTCTTTTTCAAATTAATAATTTGTATGACAGAATATTAAAAATGTGTGACATATTTAACATTAAAGGTACAAGTTTTATTTTATATTTAGTACACTTGTTGAGGGTGTGCCTCCATAAAATGCACTGGAAATGTAATTCAAAAAAGAACCACAAAGAGTTTACAATACAATAACCTCACCAATTTTGCATGTAAATTCATTATTACTATCTCTGATGTTATTAAAAATTTCGTCATCACTAGAGAAATAAAAGTTTATGGAAGTATTCAGAGGTTTGGTAAGAATATCTCTTCTTTAAAAAAAAACACCTCTTAATAGTTACGAATAACAATCAATATAACATACTTTTTTACAAACTGCTGCTATTTCATTTACATAAACACATGTTTGGGCACGAACATCTGTCATACGGCCAACTGCTAAATATTCCATTATTACCTGAACAAACAAAGTTTAAAATTTCACTTAAATTTTAGATTTAATAAAATTACATGTAATAATGAGACAAAGTAATTTATTTTCCTCTTTTAAAATATTGTAAGTAATCGTATATCTTATAAAAACAGAAAAGCTTTTCAAACAATTTTCCATGAAGTTGGAACAGAGGTAAAAACAGTCGTTTAACATTATTTAAATGTAAGATTTTTATTATCTAGAAAGATTTATGGTTCATAAAATATTACAAACTCAATTTCAAGTGTTAAGAAAGTGTGAATTAGCAAAGACCACTTTTCTACTTTTAGTTACTTCTTCAATTTGTAACTTTTATTTTTCTACCCCAAAAGATGTTTTTCCCTTCTTGAAGTACTCTCTTTTTATATATCTTGGTCACTAATCTGATTCCAAACAATAATAAAAGATTACATTGGATTGTATTCTGTGTAAGAGACTTAAAATTTAACAATTTAATATTTATTGTATTACACACTAAACAATGTTTACAGTTTTGTGAATAATGCTACATTTGAGAGTACTGTGTAAGCTCTAAATAATTTAACTCAAACTTTCTTGAATAAAATAATTTCAACAACCATCTACAAAACACATGCACATATAATGAAGTTGAAACAAGCATAATAAAATATAAAGAGTGCTGGTTAGAGATAACATACTGGTAGAAATGTAGTATAGAAATGTATAAAGTTATTTCAAAGTTATTTATATATGGAATGAGTAAAAACCGTCATTGTATCAGAACCAAATGTGGCTGTAACCTCCCACACTAAAACTGTCACGTATTACTTACAACTACAATTTAAACAAAGCAAACCTGTGAGAGTGATACATTAAAATATTCTTCAATTTGTAAAAATTGCTTGAAATTCACCACTTAATTAAATAAAGCCAATATGTTAGTGTACACTCTGTAACAGGTACTATTAAAAATAAAAAAATTCACTAAAATGTAACATTAACAACACTAACCCAAAGCTCATCACCAACAATATAGCTATCCAAATAGTCGAGGATGGTTTGAACATTTATTTTTGTCCACTACTAAAAGTTCGGTGACGATAAGCTCTTTTCTTGGATGCTGGTTTTCATTGATCTCTTTAATTGCAACTTAAAACACAGTAGCAGTTACTATGGCTGTGTAGATAGTTCCTGAACCTCTGAAACAATAAAAGTATCATTAGAATTTGTAATGTGCTACAACGTGAACGTATTACCACATGCTACTTATAATATTATTGTACTTTTTGAAAAGTAATGGATTAACACATGTTTTTAAGTCTTATATTTTTGTAAGGTGATAAAACTGTACACTTTCCTTGTAAATTTATTATACAGCAGTCAGAAAATTGTGCACAGTTACTTTTTAATTATATGAATTCTACTCCAAAATACTGATAAAAATGAATGGTGCATTATATTCACACAAGTAAGTTCCATTCTTCCAAGTTATATTAATAACCTTTTGGAAGTGCATGCAGCTGTTACATTCATGATGTCCTCATTATATGATGTTAGTTTCAAACATTTAATACAACAGTTCTGCTTAGATTAGCTGCAAAAATTAATACATTTTAGTAAATGTATGGTTTTAATCCTTACAATAGTAATAACACTATGGATTATTTTGATCTATAAAACTTGTAACCATTACTGTGATCACACAAATATATTTCTACACTGTTATTTTACTCTTCATAATTTGCCATATCTCCCCTTTAAATCAAAATGTACAATAATTTAGTTACACATTTTCAAAACTTTCTGAGTTATGCAACTATTTTTGCTGGGACTGAAATAATTACAACTGAACATAAAACCTTATTGATTTAAACTGTTTTTGGGTGAATCAAATTAGCAGCTTGTAACACTACATTTTTTTCCTTTTCCTTTGCAAGTCATAAATGTGTCACATGTTTTAATTATTCAAAATTACTAAATTTCATAATTTGAATCATATTTGCAATACTTCAGTAATACCATTCTACAGACTGATTAACCTGCTTATTTATTTCAATCTGCATCATGTATTCTATAATATTGTTGTGATATTTATAATTTTCTGTTCTAAAAATGTACTTCCAATGAGTCCTTTTACACAGGCCTGGAATAACCAGGCAGTTGAAACCCTCAACTCATAATTTGAAGGTTGCCAGTTTTAATCCCTATCACACCAAACATGCTCACCCTTTCAGCCGTATGGTCCTTTTAATGTTACAGTAAATCCAAACATTCACTGGTAGAGAAGTAGCCCAAGAGTTGGCAGTCGGTGGTGATGACTAGCTGTCTTTCCTCTAGTCTTACACTGCTAAATTAAGGATGGCTAGTGGAGATAGACCTCATAAAGCTTTCATAAAATTAAAAAATAAACAAACAATCCTTTTACATCAACAGATATTCTCATTCAATGCTGTCATCTATTTGTAAAACTTCTTTTTAAGAATGTCATGAGTTTCTGCCTCCTCCTGATTGCAAATTATTCATTAAAATTATCATGTAACAACCCTCCATCAGTAATAAAGCAAGGTATTCTCATTATGCTTATGACTTCCTCTGTTCAATTCTACCAGATATCACTTTGAGTTCTCTTAGAATTTGGAAGCATCAGGTTTTAATGAAGAGGTAAGATGTGAAATGAGATAAGAAACTTCCTGAAATACATTTACAGTTCAGGTGAATTACAACTTCCAATACAGCACATTATGTCATATCAATAAATAGCGAGGATCTTACATTGAATAGGTGGAAGAAACAGTTTGAGGGAAGGAAAGAAGCATTCTCCAAAGCCATCCAGAGGAAACACCTGAAAACAAGAAAGTCAAATTTGGAGAACTGGTGTGGGAGACCGTCTGAGCCAGATACACATTTCACCAATATAAGAAAGGTGTGGAACTTTTGGGAAAACTGGAATGTAATAAGGGCTATCAATCTTCATTACAAGAAAAGTGAGGGCATAAAATACAGTGGAGAGTCTGAAGGAACAACAACACTTGAAACAGTGCAATGGATGACCACAAAGACATATTTCCAAATGCAGACCATAATGATTCACTCAATACAAGACATGGTAGGGATGAAGAGTATTCTATTCTACCTTAACCATATATATTTTGGTTTAGAATAATGGCTACTTTGATAACACTTTTACAGTTGACTAGATGCCCCCATTAGTTATGTCAAGGCTATGTAAAATAAACTTTAAACAGATTTATCAGAGATCCATAGTATGAAAATTCAACTTTGGAAGTACTGATGAGATTAGTTATTGTAGTTTAAAAAAATAAAGGCATTCGTGTAATCCACACCCTGCATACTGATAGACTTGATGATTTATTGAGATGGAAGATTAATGTGAGAAAATATTACATTATAAAGAACATGGACTTTACCAAACACAAGTTCTAACTTTTTGATAATCTATAATTAGTTCACATGTTTACCATTTTACAAAATAAAATTGACAAATGGAACGAAAATTAAAACAGACTCAAAAGGAAAAATTATTATTAAAATATGCACTGCAGACTCAACCCATACCTAGATAAAAATGCTACACTTTACAGGTCACAATTCTTTCAAAACAGAAACTTATTACATGATTTATGTTCTACTTGTAGCTGGCCAATCAACTTAGATGGCAATAATCCAGAAGAACATATTACTTTTGAACCATTAATAATACAAATTCACACTCAAGATGATCTGGGTGAACTATCCCATGAAGCAGCAGATACCATCTGTCAGTGATGTCGAGAAACCCACTTGTTGAGAATTTTAAAATATTTAAAATATTTTCTGAACCCAAACGAGCCGTTTTTGCATATAAAAAAAAAGATACCATCTGTGATGACTCACGTTAGGTACAGCAACACCTGGAAGTCAATTAGCACATGCCCAAGTAAGAAGTTCTGAGCAAGAATCATAAAAATAACTCAGGATTTTATGTTTCATATTTATCAAGCTGAGATACCTGTCCTTTATTGGTGCATGAACTTAAACAAAAGCTGGATGTGGAAGACATGATAAATGAGAAAATCCTGATTTTCATACAATTCATTTACTACACTGTATAATGGTCATTACAACCCTGTAGAAAAAGGTAGTATCAATTGTAATGTCAGTAGGGGTGCATTCTGTTACTTGCTTTCAACACCCAGCTCGTCACATCTTCTTACAGCATTTTAAATGATTATTTAATAGAAAACCAATGGCCACAAAAGTGTCTTACAGACAGGTCAAAGTAACAAATTGTTACAACTCAAACAGCAGCTTTTCATACCAGCCTTATGGTGGCTGTTGAAACAGAAACTTCATCTCAGTTTATGCATTATTGTAACAAAGGCAGTCATCTTTGTTCATTTAATTCCTCAAAAGAGAGCCCAGCACAGTCTTCGAGATGTATATATTAAATGTTTTTGTGCTTTCCTCCACACTGTGGGCATGCATATTAGAGAAAATTGTACAAACGTGTCTTACTTTTTAGTTGAAGAACAAAACACCATCTACAAATGTAATTAATGTTAACTTAATCAAAGTATTCAATAACAGCAATAATGGGGGTGGAGGAGTTACAAACCCTACATTAACATGCCCCCTTTTCCAAATCACAAAATAATTATTAAAAATACTCTAGTTCTTATCTCACAAAAAGGCACAGAGCCTTCTAGAATGAAATTTCAGTCATCACAAGACATTTGACAGTTTCATTTTTAATAATAATACGAACAATGGGGGTGGATGGGTGAACTAAAGTACCAGCCTTTCTCCTCTTCTGCTCCAAAAGTGCTCTTTTTTTCATGATAAAACATTGTCCATAATCAGACCTTGCCTGCTGTGAGCTTGGAAATACAAATTTCAGCTTTAAAAATAATTGGCACATATACAAATATTAAATGTTGATATACAAGAAATTGCTGTTCAATTTTACATTTTAAAAGGGTTTGTAAGACTGACTGAAAAGAATGAGAGATTTACATTGATCAACCCGTATGTAGTTAAGGAAATCTACAACCTTCTGTAACCACTCCCACATGAAAGGTTTTGCATCAGATTGCTTAAAAAGTAAGCCCCCATTTTCTTTATCCCCTGTGTTTGTAATATCCTCGAGGTGTTACTGTAGGAGCTACACTGTGCATGTTTAGCTCACTTCAAGAAATTTAATTTTAATAAAATTTTTGTAAAACCCAACAAAACTAAAATTATCATAGCAACATGCATGAACAAAAACAAGGAAATGAACAAATGTGTACGTGCTGTGGAGTGACTGACACCTCTTCCCACACAGTTTCACCTCCACTGTTTATTGGTACCTTTCCTTCTGATGGACAGATTCTTCCTTCACAGGTTTCTTCACAGTTATCTTGTTCAGCATTACTGACGTGACTACTAGGAGCTGGAAAGTTGAACCTGAAGGCCATTCACACAGTGAAAAAGGATTAAAATCTTAAAGTTCTGTAAAGAAAAAAATGCACTTTCATTCACACTAAATCTTGTTCTGAACACAAAATCTCAGTTAAGTCCCAATTTATTTTTAACATTTTACTAATTCCTGGACAATTAAGATTCAAGCCACCTAAAATTTGCAAAGTTTTTTCTTTTCCAGTTAAATATAGAATTGTAAAAAAGTTAACTGCTTAACAAGTTTTACTGCTATTCATTTAATGTTACCACAAAAACTTTGAGAAAAAACAGAATAGTATTCTGTATAAATCTTTAAAGTTCTTAAATGGAAAAACTTGAAGTAGGCACTTCCTCACGTGCAGCAAGCAATATGTAGACTAAATTACTAACTACAATACCCATACAGTAAGACAGTACAAACAATTCATGAGGTAAAAAAAACAGCAAAAAGTACAATACAAAATTATGAAGAAAATATAAGAGTAATACAAAGAATGGCAAACAAAAACTTAATCACAACCAATATTGAAAGAAAGTTAGAGATACCAGTACAGAATTATAAGCAAAAGACCCTGGAAACATTTCAAACAAAAATACAGTAGTATTCCTACTGTTTTGTAAGAAAATATTAAAACTCCCACAATCTTAGTAAACAGTATGATTTTATAAAGTTCCTTGTAACACACTATTTCTTACATCTAGAATATTACAATAACCTGTTTTGTTTTTCGTACTCAAGTTCAAATTCAGTCCTCCACAATAGACACAAATTTATTCTCGTTTAATGTGGGCAATATAGCTTACCTTTCATCAAACTTTAATTTATAAAAATACAACTAAACCATGCTCCAAGTGTGTACAAGTTACACATGCAGTGGTGCGAGCTCTGCCAAGCAATCATACAAACAGATCTTTTACCCCAAACAACATTTGTACTTCAAAATGTTAATACTATTTGACTTTTCTGACTGGTAAACTTAATACTGATTCACAGGAGTTTGATAAGTTTAAATTAAAATTGGTTCTTTTATCAAATCAACATCCCAGTTACAACTATACTTCACAAATTATACGAAATAATATGCATAAAATTTGAATTTAGAAACACTAAAATATGCCTGAAAATAATTAAATGTTATATGAATAAACTAGAAATAGTTGACAATAAAACACAGAATTGTATTACTAAGGAGACAAGCATGTGTGTTTTCTTATAGCAAAGCCACATCTGGCTGTCTGTTGTGTCCACTAAATGGAACTGAACCCCTGATTTTAGCATTAAGAGTTCATAAATTTACCAATACAGGAGCAGAGTGAATCATAGATACATTCTGTTTACATATTAGTTTGTAGATGTTATAAATCAATCTTGTGATGAACTGACAATGCCATTAATCATTTTATTTTTAATACACAAACTAAGAAAAAGTTCAAAATATGATAATAATTACATGTACATTATTATTAAAACATGACTGGACTGAATGTAAATATATCAGCATCTAAAACTAATTTATAAACATAAAACTGCTTCTTTAATAACGTAAACCTATGAATATATAATCGTGTAATTTTCATACTTTTGTTCAGAAATATATTTCTGATGTTTAACTTCAAGTATGAAACATTTTTATTCATGTACCTTTATGATAACTACAACTATTTAGTTATGGCATGTAAACAAAAAAAACTATGAAGAAGCTTGTGAAAAAGTTGAAAATATTTACACATCAAGATAAACATGTCTCTACTATATCAAATGTACCTAAATAGCTGAAACAATTACCATTGTTAACTTTTATCTCTTACAGTGGTCTTAACCCATGACTTGTGAATGTTTCCACAAATAAATAACAAAAAAATTGAAAATCATTATTATTCACGAGTATGTACAACTTGGTGACAGTCACAGTATGGTAAGTGTTTGTGTACCACTTGCATACTGGTTTTATTTTTGTGTGACTTCTATTTGTGGAGATATGTGCTTTATTATGTAATTTTGGTTATTTCCCATCTTGACATAAATATATATATTTCAATACTGCACTGTCGTTAATAGTCCATGCTGCCCACTTACTGCCATAATGGAACAGCACTGAAATGTGTTCAGAATATCCCATCCATCAGTCAAAATCCAAACAGTGATGTCAATCTAGTTAGCTGCCATGAATAATCATCAAAGATCATACACAAATATCATAGTAGAGTGCATATTTCAAATTAATATCTTTTTTTTTTTTAAAGGTTGGAGGTATAATTGGTAGAAATATTAGGGGTGGTTTCTATTTATTTGCTTTCTTCATTAAAGTATTTAATGGAAACTGTATTCCCACCAAAAAGATTATAATATTATAATGTCCCTAAGCTGAAAAAACAAGCATTTTTGTTTGGACAAGAATTCAAACCCATTACTCTCAGACTGTGAGTTGAACTTGGAATACATAAGACCACAACACAAAGTTTTGTGACTAAAAGATGAAGATTTCACAAAAGTATCACGATGAATCTGAATGCATGTCTGTTTGATATCAATGTTCCTTTCATTCATTTTTCTCAGTTTTGATAACAAACGTTACAATAAAAAATGTTCGTTGTGGAAAACAAAATAATAATTTGATATAAGCAAAAGGTTTGTTTCTTCCTAATTCATGACAACATTCTTACATCAATATGACTTGTAAATTTGACACTGGATCAGACTGTACAATTACAGTCTTCACAACATGTGGACTTTGCTGCAAGTTATTCTGAATGGAAAAAGTATTTAACATATTCCAGAAACAAAACTATATTTGGTACAGTATTTATAAAATACTGTATATTTATACTGTATAAAATAAAATATTTATAAAAGCAACAACTTTTAATTGAACTTTACATACATGCTACCAAAGATATTTATATGAGGTATATTTGAAAATCTTCTTGTTGTATTTAACTTTCTTAAAATCAGTTTTCAAAACTACAATGAACATGCCTCAGACTGATATTGTCATAAACATCAAAAACTTTATATTCTTTAGATATACAAGCTGAATTCAGGTTATTTGTGTTTTTTACCTTCGGTGTTAACTTTTGCATCTAGTGCATTGACATTTATAATCTTTCAAAGGTACACTGGAAATTTTGCTTAGCTAGTCTCTTGATATTTTTGGAATGACAAAAACATTCTTTTGTATCAAAAACTACTTGCCCTGAAGTTTACTCCATGTGAATAACTAAAGCACAAACATTAACCATGTTCAAGAAAGAAATTACAAATTTTTCTTAACAGCAAATCCTGACTTTTCCAAAATAAATCTGACCATATCTATTCCCTTTCTTTAGTTGATCACTCACCAAATCAGATTACAAGTATCCAGAAAAGTAGCTTCTACATCTTACAACAACAAAGTTTCACATATACAAGAAAATGTAAAGTACAACACAACTATTTCATGAAACAATGGATATGATTCTTTGAATGTTAACCCATTCTCAGATATCCCTCTTTGTGTAACACTGAAGGGAGTGCCTGCATGATACATTTCAACTCATGATATGCTATACTAGTCAGTAACATCTTAGTGATCAGCCTTCATTATGCTCTAAATGCCACATGCAATGTGTAGAAATTCACACACCTACATGTGGTAAATTAATACAATAGTATAATGATGTTGAACAACCAAGTTACTGCTACAATGAAATTATGTATCACTATTGTTGACATGATTTTGTTGGTATTTACCAAAACCAAGTTTTGTGTGTCTGCAGCATTGCTGCCCTTGCAAAAGATGCTATTAGAAAGTTTTCGTGTCCAAATCAAACCACTCTTTCATGCATTTTTTCCATAAACCATACAGTATACGAAGATGGTGCTTTCACAATGCATGTTACAACAGTGTAATAGCATATATAATCTTTAAGTATTGCTTCTGGTGGCTTGAATGTTATTTATTATTTTATACTAGTAATTCTATTTGTTTCATTCTACACCTTCTTAACTCTATTACCATGTGTAGGGGTCAGGGGGTGTTATCAAATTTGTAGATTTGCATTCAAAATGTTATTGATCAATTATTTTACGAATATATGTGAATACACGTGGCAGCAGATTGTAATTAAAATGTTATAGCACACAATAATTAATTAATTTAAAATATACTGAAGGCTTCTTTGGTTTAAATTATATTTCTGATGTCCAAAGGAAAATTTTATACTTTTTAACAAATAAAAATTTAAATAACCAAATTTTGACAAGCTAGAATATAGAATAAAAAAATCTCCTTTCTTATGTATTTTCTGAAATATTACTGTATTTAGAAATTCAAAAAAGTAACCATGGTTTATTCTCTTCAGAAAGCACACAAGCTGAGCTAGCACTCAGTTTATTAAACTAAGCCTCAGATTGACCTTAATGTGTGGTATTCAAGTAGAGTAATGCCTGTCACACAGTTATAAGTAGCTGCAAAATACAAATCCCAAAATGTTTTGCACAGAATTATTTCAAACATGAACAATAAGAAATCCCACCTTATTTCTTTGTGCAATCACCAAAATAATCATTACTCAAACATTGAAACTTTGTCTCCATCCAATCTGTCCATTTCTTTAGTTTTTGGAAATGATTGTTGACACATTCTTACTTTGGTTTATGATATGTTTGCAGCCAACTGAAAGCTCAGAATTTTCCTGCGTGATATTTTAGGTTTTGAAAAGTGTCTTTATAAGTAGATCCATTTTGTGTTGTTGTAGACTCGCAAGGAAAGGTGAGATGAATGATGTTTGAAAAAAATATTTTCAGACATAAATGCAGTTAAATTTATAAGAATGATTTATCACACTAGAAATCTGTGGTACTTAAATATAATCTATGATGTTCTTTATATCAATATGCGTGTATAAAACAAGAAAAATATTTAACATACTCCAGTTGTAAAATGTGACAAGGCTTAGCAAAATGTGGAAAGTGAGTACAAATTCATTGAAAAGAAAAGATCACTGATTTCTGTGCTCTTTGAGAAATAATTGATATTTTAAGATTTATTTGTAGACAGTAATAATAACAATATGCAGACATATTAACATACATAAAATTTATTGTATTACAACTGAAATGTGATTCTATTCTACAAAATACTGCTCCTCAACAAAGTTATTTCATTGTCACATGTATTATCCTCAGCAGTTTTCAGTTCATTTCTGTGTGCTTGTGCATCATGATGATTCAATGATTTATAAAAAGAATCCAGTTTATGATTAACATTGTAATTGTATCTGTTGAGGTTCACACAAATAGTGGTTTTCACTGATGAAGTCATGATCAGAAAATTATTTTTGTGAGCAGTTTGGTCGTACATAAGTTGATTGATATTTCACTGCATGTAGTAGGTCTGCAGCAGCCATTCCAGATGTGTGATAAATTTTAATTGTGTTTTTCATAAATTGGTTTTGATTCATAGTTTTAACACTAAACATTTTCTAATCTTTTTGCTTATTTTATTTAGTATGTTAGATTTTCTGTTTTTAAATGCAGTTTAAGTATCTATGAAAATCAGATGCAAGTCTTATATGAATACTGATCTTTTATTATAGACAAACGTTGCAAGCTGTATCTATTGTGCTGTAACAGTTGTATTTTTATTGTCATGTCATCCTGAAGCGAGGCTATTTTAAATCATTACAACAATTAGTACTTCCTTACTATGAAATGGACTGTAGCACAGTGCACTAGGTTCAGAGTTAGAATTAACAGTGTGCAATATGCATTAAAGTTATTGATTTCATCTCTATCTATACATCTTGTTCAATTCTCCATGAGCCTGTTGTAGTCCTAAGAAACCTATAAGACAGAAGTTGGATGGAGACAAAGTTTCAATGTTTGAGTAATGATTATTTTGGTGATTGCACAAAGAAATAAGGTGGGATTTCTTATTGTTCATGTTTGAAATAATTCTGTGCAAAACATTTTGGGATTTGTATTTTGCAGCTACTTATAACTGTGTGACAGGCATTACTCTACTTGAATACCACACATTAAGGTCAATCTGAGGCTTAGTTTAATAAACTGAGTGCTAGCTCAGCTTGTGTGCTTTCTGAAGAGAATAAACCATGGTTACTTGAAAACTTAATTTCAATGATTAGCCAAATGTTTCATCATCTGATTAGTGACGTGCATGAATGGATTAAGGAGATTCCCACTATCCCTATATCTACTATCTAGCAAAATCACAGCCAAGTGAACTGGGTTGGAGAAATCAGCATAACCAGTCAATAGAGTCAAGCCCCAAATGAGTAAAAAAGTTCAAAAATAGAAAATATTATTGTTTACTCTACTTCTTTATTTACTGTTCTGTATTTTAAGATAAATTAAATTTAAGAACTTTTTATAGCTTATAACTCAGTTGTGACTATTTTACAAAATACTAGTTTACACAAATACAGGTCACCTTATGGAGACGAGTTTCAGGTTCTTGGATAAAGTAACGAGTACACCTGTATTGCATCATAGCAACTCCAGTAATGTCAGCCAAAAACGGCTGTAGGGTCAATTTAATAAAAAGTATAAACATATGTATAAATGGATAATGTTATGAGATTTTAAGATATTCAAACAAAACCTCTCTTTTCATATTATAATATTTTGTCATTCTACAAAGAAAATAGTGCAATTCATTTGTAGGGTTGATTCAAATTTTAAAATGAATCTTCAAATAAGCACAGTTACCTTATGAATATTGATGCACTGTTTCTCATCTGAACAGAACTAACAACTGGAAGAAATTCCTCTGAACTGAAAACTGAGTGACAGTAAGCATAAATAAGATAATCTTTGTTACCTTATTTTCAGTGTTTATTTAATTAAACAGAATTTTATGTCTACATAATACATAACAAATTACAAATGACATACATCATTCTCTTGGCTTCAATACATTCAAGGACCATGCTTGGCTCTGTTAAATTTGATAACTTTAGTCAACTTTAAATGAGCTATTAGAATGAAAAGTATTCAATTAAGTACTTTATTTGATACTAGAAACATAAAATAATAAAATCAATAATATATTTTTTTTTAATTTGGTGAGCTTAAACAATGACATATTTGCTGACTTGAATAAGGACAAAGACATATGTTTACACAAAATAAAAACTTGTTTTATTATGCACTCACTTTTTTTTGTAGTATTTGAGGACACTGAGTAGGATAAAAACTACATCTTTCCCAAACCTTAAGCTTGATGTGTAATATTTTTCAAAATTGTTTGCTAAATTCAAAAGTTTTAATAAACCAAAGAAATGTGAGCAAAAATATAAAGGACTCTTTTCAAAATGATTACAAAGTTATTTAATAAAATAAGCTTACACAATAATTTTGATCCAAATGGCCTGATTCTAAATGCAAGACACTACAGTAAACTATGACTGTAAACATTTCCTTTAACTTCATGGTTGAATAATTACTGTGACATTGCTCATCAGACTGCTATAATTTTATATTTCACTACTTTGATATGATGATCTCTTTATAACATCAACAAAGTTACACAAAAATTATGTCATAGTGAAACAGGCATGCTGTAACTAATTAAGACTTGAGATACTTCCTCAAGCAATGTATAATATTTTATACTTGTGAAGAATATCCAAGTTTTAACTAAAGAAAATATTTCATAACATTAATCATTAAGTTTACCATAGATGGTTATAAAAATGACTAGTCCACTGCCAATAACTTTTATTTATAAAGACATGTTCTAGTAAATATTTAAAAGTACAAATTAAAGATCAAAATAAAATGGCTTGTTTCACATGAAAAGTCAATATAAGTACTAGCATGATAAAGAGTAATATTATAATCTGAAATCATACCACTGATGAATACAAGCAACTAAAAATAAATTTGTCAAATATAAAACAAGTTCTAAAACATGGATCAATAGTTTTTCATGTTTAACTTTCATTTTCAGTATTGCTACAGAATTTGGCAAGTTTTGCAGACTGACTGATATATAGGCCATCTAATTTACATAGAAATCTTCAAACTCAAATTTTATCATGTGAGAAGACTGCAACACTAAAATCTTTCAGCCTTTTCTGTTCTCCACGAATAATTGTTAATGTAATATCAACTAACAATTAAAAAAAAACTCCAAATGAACACACAAAAATATTATAATTGAAATCTCACTTATTACTAAAAAAAGCAAAATTATCAGTTTGTAGACACACGGATGTTAATCCGCTTTGTTTGTAAGAAAAGAAGTTATCTAAGCTGAAATATAGATAGAAACAAGTTTCTTCCACCAAAGTGTTTTAAAATGATCATTTTCTTGGCAAAAGAAACAGACACTTCATCATTATGTTACTGAAGACCTAATCCAGGAACTTCAAACTACTTTTTTCTTGCAAATTTCAACTAGTCACATTGTGATTTCACTTTCCTTACACTTCTATGAAAAAGAGATTCTCATTTGACATTTAGACGTGCAGACATAACAAAGAAATAAAAATCTAGGCTAGCATTTCCTGTTGTCCACATCTCCCCTTAAATAAATGGGGTTTCTTCCACACACACCCTTTCTCAAATGAAGAGATACAATACACACAGATTAAAACCCCTGATTTTAGTGTTGTAAAGACGAAGACTTACTGCTGTCCGAGCTAGGGGCACTGCTTTAGGTCATGAATGCTTTATCATCAAAACTAATAAATATGCCTCGAAAACAACATCATGTGATGTGTTTATCCCAGAAAGGTCGAGAACTTTACATTTTTTGTTATTTTAATGTCACATATGTAAATTTTATACATACAACAGATTATGAAAAACACATATATTTTAATATTAAATGTGAATGACAGATACACAGTAAACTTGTATCTCTCTAGAGTACTAACTCTTAACCAGATACGTACTTGTACGACAGTCGACTTCCGTCATACGAGCCTGATACCTCCTACGTGTTGACCATTTCTCACAGAACACGGTAAACCATAGTAACAATGGACATACTTCAATTCAACTGGACAGATCATCATTTCTCGTTGGATCGGATAAGTTGATGTTTACGTTTTAATGACTGACGACAAGAGAAACAAACGTTTTAAAGTGTAAGACATTTTCCGTTGACTGTCACATAACATTTAGGAGATCCTGTCGATTACAGTTCATTTCCAGGGTACGTCTAGTTTAGTTTATCACAGAAATGATATATGTACACCAACACACAGTTAATCAACTAAACATTTATCGATATTCAAGAACGCACATTCCTTCGACTAATCTTTATTCCATTCGATCGTTCTTCCTGCTATTTACATACAATCCTGGATATTACAATCATCTACACCACCGTCGCCATGATTATTTTTATATTTTTATTCCCTGACTTAAGCGCCACGTTATGACTGACCGATTTCTCTAATTTAACATAAAATGGTGAATTTGCTTCGCAAAAAATTACAACAAATTGTGCAAAGTATCAACTAAATCTGTCTTGAAATTCGTTATTATTATTTTTTCTACAGTTAATCAATATAGAACTACCGCATTTGAGACTAAAAGTAGCATTTGTTTCATCATAAATGGAGAAAAAATAGTTTATCATGATATCTAGCAACAATCGAAGCTCCAATAACAATTTTACACTGAAAACGAACATTATAGATAAGATTGTTGTTGCATTAATATCTCCAAAAAAGATAAAATTTGAAATGTTTTCTTTATGTGCTGAGGGCTTTCATCAGTAAAGATCTTTTCTGTCTGATTTTATTCAAGAACAAGTAATTAAAATCAGTAATATCACTCAATTTCATTTCCCTTTTTTTTCAGAAACAAACAGACCAACTGAAAAATAGTTAGGTAAAGTAACTTTATGTACAGCTGACACTCCAAAGAAGTTTACTTAAACTTTTCTTATGGCCAACTGTGCAGATGTGTAACTCTATGGCTACCATCCTAATGTGGACTATCTCTCCACTTCCACTAAAAACAAAGCTTGAAAGACTAGATCTCCATGTAAATATAGAAGTAAACACTCCCATTAATCTTCAGTTACAATAATTTATAATCTATAAATTGAGCCATACATAAAATCCACAGTTATTACACCATATGTACAGAGATAGACATATGAGAGACTAAACCTCACAAAATATCAATGGTTATGAAAGAAAATAATGCCTTAATTTTCAGCTTTCAATCAGTTTCGAAACGTTCAAGTTCCTACATTCTAAACTGCACGATAAACTAACATAAAAAATGTTTGATATGTTAATAAATAGAATATCAACCGAAATATATTTTTCCGAAAGAAATCAGACTGGAGGCCAAGTGCACAACATAAGGAATTTGAAAATGGCCCTCAGAAGACTGACCGAACAGTTCAGAATGAAATTAAAACTGATTATGCAGTTGAAAAATTATTCCATATAAATAACATTTTCATTTTCTCAACTTCTTATGCCACATTACACGAAAATGTTTATTTTTATGAGAAAAATGAGAATTTTGTTAAAGAAACAATTATTCAGTTATAACTGTTTTCAGTTTAGTGTCATACTTTAAAAAACATTGAAACAACAATTATTCATTTTGTGTTGTGTAAAGTACTTTATCACTACTCGTGTGAGGAATAAGTTTGCTTCTCAAATCTAGCCCAGAATGGCCAAGCGTGTTAAGAAGTGCGACTTGTAATCTGAAAGTCGCGGATTCCCATCCCCGTCGCGCTAAACAGGTTCGCCCTTTCAGCTTTGTGGGCGTTATACGTGACGGTCAATCCTACTCTTCATTGATAAAGAGTAGTCCAAGAGTTGGCGGTGTATGGTGATGACAAGCTACATTTCCTCTTGTCTTACACTGCTAAATTATGGACGGCTAACACAAATAGCCTTCGTGTTGCTTTGTGCGAAATTTAAAAAAAATTTCTTCTACTTGTTATATTTTAGTGATATTCCAATTGTGTATATCTCACAGAAATAACTTGAAAGAAAGGGTTTTTGCTTGAAAAATTGGGTGGCAATAAAGATTCCTAGATTTTATTTTCATATTCTCTCACGACTTTTTTTTTGTATTTGAAAATTAATTTATATCGAAGTATAAATAATCATCACCGAATTTAATTGTTTTTGTTTTGTTTGTTTTTTTGGGAATTCGCACAAAGCTACTCGAGGGCTATCTGTGCTAGCCGTCCCTAATTTGGGCCATGCCAGGCCAAATGGCCGAGCGCGTTAAGGCGTGCACTCGTAATCCGAGGGTCGCGGGTTCGCGCCCGGGTCGCGCTAAAATATGCTCGCTCTCCCAGCCGTGGGGGCGTATAACGTGACGGTCAATCCCACTATTCGTTAGTAAAAGAGTAGCCCAAGAGTTGGCGGTGGGTGGTGATGACTAGCTGCCTTCCCTCTAGTCTTACACTGCAAAATTAGGGACGGCTAGCACAGATAGCCCTCGAGTAGCTTTGTGCGAATTCCCAAAAAAAACAAACAAAACAAAAACAATTAAATTCGGTGATGATTATTTATACTTCGATATAAATTAATTTTCAAATACAAAAAAAAAAAAAAAAAAAAAAAAAAGTCGTGAGAGAATATGAAAATAAAATCTAGGAATCTTTATTGCCACCCAATTTTTCAAGCAAAAACCCTTTCTTTCAAGTTATTTCTGTGAGATATACACAATTGGAATATCACTAAAATATAACAAGTAGAAGAAATTTTTTTTAAATTTCGCACAAAGCAATTTAATAAAACGTTGGTTTGTTGCAGTATCCAATAGAAACACCGCCGATACGTAATTACGTCAAAAGTAGAACACACGTGTTGCTAAGGGACAAGTTTCATTTAAATAAATTTACAAAAGAGTCATGGCAGGCAATTTCGGCAGAAAATTTATCAATTTCTTCAGATTTAGAAAGAGAGTAAAGTAGGTTGTACTTTTAAGCACCGTATCTCATTGTTCTAAAATATCTTTTCCAATTAACGTTTAGAGTTGGCTCTAATTTAATATAATAACTTTTATCTCAGTAATGACTTTCCAACTTTCTTAACAGTCAAAATATTAGGGTTAATGTATCGTACACCTGCTCTAAACCTTTTTTTGCCAGAGGCAAAAGCCCTAGAAGGAGAGAAAGTTACATAAGTTATCATGTGTAAGAGCGAAAAACTCCAGTTGATAAAAAATATTTTTCTCAAAGTCCCAGAAAATGTGTTCATTTAGAAGAGTTGAAAAGCAGAGGCTGCAGGAACAACCGTGCTTTAGGCTTAGGTATATTCCAACTCGCTAGTGAAGGTGTGTGTGTTTTCTTACAGCAAAGCCACATTGAGCTATCTGCTGAACCCACCGAGATGAATCGAACCATTGATTTTAGGCTTGCAAATCCGTAGACATACCGCTGGTAAATCATTAAACGTGTTAAGTTATCGTGATCTTTAAACTAGTTTATTCAAACTATTGTGTTTTAATGGTTCATTATTAGAACTAAAAGTAATAAATTTAATTGTAATGAGTCTCTTCTGTTGAGCAATAAATTTGAGGAGGCTATAGTTATAAGTGGTTTCTTGACAAGACGTGGGTAAATAGGAAGAAAAGAATCAGATTTTGACACCTAGGGAAACAGGTGAAGGATATAACTGGAAGAACAGGCGATATAAAGGAGGTAGCAGAGATAAAGTTTTTGCGGTGCATGTGTACGAGACAGGGGTCAGTGCTAAGTTAAACTAAGTGCAAAAAGAAATTGAGGCAGAGAAATGTTTCGCATTAGAAATTGGAATAGAGCAGAGATACCAACTATTTCATTTAGTTCAGAGTAACAAACACTGGTAAAACAATATATAAGCAAAAATGGCTCGTTTGGGTTGAGAAAATATTTTCCGTAAAAGTGCAAACCTGTCGATGACTGGAGAAGGTCGTAACGTTCTTCGCTCTTCTGTGTAAATTATTTTCTCAACCAAAACGAGCTGTTTTTGCATATATATTTCTCTAGAAGTGGGTTTTCTTGATATCACTGGTAAAACAGCGTTGAAAATGCACAAACAGTAAGCAGAAGAAGCCTCTGATTAAGGACCAATTTATATCATTTTATGACACTTATTGTAATAGTTTTGCAGCCTTTGCTTTCATGAGAATGTCTCTGGATGCTTGGGAGTTATAACAACATTGTCCATTTGACTGCATACACAACCATATTTTATCGCTATATCAGAGTCTGGGAACATTTTTCTGAATAGATGTTCTGCGTGATCGGCTTACAGCTAGGGGTAAATTATGAGGCATGACGTGAACATCAGTTCTGTATTTGTGGTTTTTAAAATCTTACTCATAAATGTAGTTATCTGCAACGTTTTTGTCTTCGCATGAGACTTTTGTTGGTGAGATGTCGATTTTGTATGTCTGGAACAATCGTTTATCCCGCCATGCGCCACAGAAAAATCGATATGACAAACGACACTAAACGCATGACTTTCACTGACTTTTGATGCAATGATCGGATCTATTGCACTATACTTTCCTAAATTTTTGATTCAAAGTTTTAGTTATTTTAGATTTGCCAACAACAAGACAATCTGGTGAACGATACCTCTTTTTTTCCATTTGTGAACGATCGCATTAGTGTTTCAATGCCGCTTAGAATTCGAGAAATACAAATCTACTGGGGCGCTGATTGGCTGACAAGCACTGATGACGTAACTATGGATTCCTCCACGTATCCAATATGAAGAAGCACCGCACTCAAACTATTGGCAGACGTCGGACATACAAATATTTTTTTATTATTTCCAGCACAACATGATTATCGCAATTAGCCATTTGGACTGTCTTATTTATTGTCAAAATTTATGTGCATCTCACTGGAAATTTTCTTTTCACCCCTTTCACGCCCTGTCGGAAGAATTTATCACTTTATTATATTGGTCTATAAAATATATAATAATTTGGGAGTTGCAACAAGTCGTAATATTTGTTTGTGTGAGCGTATAGTTTTAATGTATACACCATAATCGTTATGATTACGCTCAAATCGTGATGGTTGGCATTTCTGTAGAAGTAGTCATATTGGTGGACGTATAAAAAATGAAATTGATTACTGTAGCAGTGCATGGTTGAAAGAGGAAAATTTGACATAATGAGATAAGTGAGAAATGGTTAATCATATATGGTTTTGATGACACAAAATCTTTGAAATATAGGATTGCAGGCTATTTAATAGGAATAGAGTGCAAAAGAGGCAGAGGAGTGATATAATATGCAAAATATGAGCTAGACAACAGCAAGGGGATTAAATCCATTTATGTTTCTATTTATCACAATAAAGGACAAAGAAATTTGGTGAGAATTTGTTTCAGACTATTAAATTATACGTCATGTACAAAAAGAAAACTGGTGAAACAAGCGTAGGCATTAAAGTAAACATACAACGATAAATCCGTTGTATCTCATTCCTTAGACATTTTAAAATTCACGTAAGAGAATTTTAACTGATATATATATATATATATGCACATTAAATACAATGCACTGTCAAAACATTGTCCAGTTTCAAATACCGCGACAGTTAATACAAACATCCGTATGAGACTAAATTTACACAGTTCGTGAATGTGCTCAGACACAAATTTTATCTTATTGTCATAACATAATTAATAATCACATATTTCGTGGTTTTTCGAAAGTTGGGACAGGCTCACTAACTATCTTGGGTTTGTTAACAAATTTTCCCCTGGCCAAATCGTTTCTTAACAGTAATGACATATTATTAATTGACATAGCAGGTCTCACTCCACCCACAACTGGTCTCGAAACTATGTCTGATGTGAAATAAATGTTATGAAGAGGAGCATTATCAAAGCTACCTTCAATACCTTGAGTGACGACAGACCAGCAATGGCAGCACTCGAACCCAAAAGTTAATATGCTCTCTAACAATTGTAGTTGAGTCGCTCTAGTACCAAGTAAAATACGTACGGGTAGGAAATTAGCAGTGTCGTTTATGAAATTACAGAACCAACAGCCACAAAAGGTTTAAATTCCTCCCTAACTGCGTTAGCCCTTCTACCATTCTTAAGGAGTACAAGTTTCTGCTTTGCTGGCAGAACTTTCTTTTTATGAAGAGTGGTTTCATGAGTTAAAGTTTAATCATTAGAAAGAGCAGCTACTTTCATGTAATGTTATTAACTTTATTTTTGTAGAAATAAGTTTTGACATCGTAACTTGTACAGCATTTAAATTTCTAAATTCAACATAATTAACTTAATTTTTCAAAACTATTGTCTTTATGCATAGAATTTCAACGATAATGAAAATAAACCACTTTTTCATGAGCGAATTGCATATGTGTTTGACCATCATGATTGAAGTAACCTCGAAACTTTTGGCGATAAGATTCTGGAACTTGGTCATATACTTAGAGGATTACTGGTTTAGTATTATCATAATCTGTGCAATCTTCCAGAAAGAGACCAGCATAAGCTCCTTCTGTGTGTGTGCGTTTTCTGATAGCAAAGTCACATCTGGCTGTCTGTTTTACCAATGAAAGCACTGTAGCAATAATGGCCATTTTTCGCTTGGCTAGTCCATGATTTAAGCAACTTTCTCCAAATGTTCTGAATATGTATCAACTTAATTTTCATTAAATTGTGGTATCTTAATATGCCGACTGAATTCAGAGTTCTCATTTTGCCTTTGTCAACTGAAGTTGAGTCTAAAATTCATTTCTTTTGGCCTATTTTATTTTCTGGCTTTCATGCAGTCTTGTTCAGCCTCGATGTGTTTACTTTCCATTTCGATACGGATTACCTCTTTCTGGGCGTCTTTTTTGTCTTAATTAATGCTGGCTTTTCTAAACTAGCCTCACACCCTTTTTATTTACTGTTCTATGTGTTAAAAAACAACAGTTTAAGAACTTATTTGTAAACAGTAATAAAAATGTTGATCTACTAAAACACAGCCAAGACCGAACATTTTGTGAAGGTCAGTTTTATAAGTCTCCCATTGGTACAGCGGCAAGTTTACGGATTTACAACGCTAAAACCAGGGATTCGATTCCTCTCGGTAGACTCAGCGGATAAACCGATGTGGCTTTGCTATAGGAAAACACTTAAGAATAGTGAAACTTTTGAATACATAAGTCTTGTAATATTTACTGTTAATATGCAAACTTTCGTGAACATATGCATAATAAATGAAAATATTATAGCATGACACTATAAGCAGAACGAAAGGGTTATGAGGTCAATCTTCGTGATCAAACCCACGTTGGAAGAATTAATGAAATCATAATTATGGGTGATTTAAGTTCAGGCATGTAGATCGGGAGAGATTAGAATCAATCCGTTAGGAAGAAATATTTTTTGAAAACTGTTAAAGATACTTTTATTCATATATTATCCTGGGAACCTTCCAGAAACAATGCTACATTGGAGTCACAGATTATCTTTACACTTTAACTTATGGGCTTGTCATAAGAGTGACAGTCAACCCCTTAACGTGTTTGGTGAGTTGAAGAATGCTATTGAATGACAACTTCTTCCCTGATGGTATATTGGCTTTACTGTTGAGTACAAGCACAACTATTGTATTGTTTAGTTAACATAATTTTATAAATGATTACTTTTGAAACAACATTTTTGACATAACAGTGGTTTACGAATTCCATGTAAACAAAAGAAGTTTTATTTCAGTTTATTTCTGAATATACGAAAGTGTATTGTCAAGTTTTATTCCCCCCACACACCAACCTATTTTGAGTAAACCGAGAAAGATCTCAATCTATCTTAAATAATGTAGTAACTAAAGAGTATATAAAGAATTTTTCGACAGACACGATGTTAAAAATTTTAGAGAATAAATTTTTGGTCTGATGTGATTCCTTTTATCAGAAACAAGCACCGAGCTTCAAAAGCAAAAGTGGATAAGACTTGGCCCGTAGAAGGATTTTACAACTATGCCAGACCGAGATCTGTACAGAATGTGAGTAGTAGTTATTAATTTTATATGTTAGACTCTAACAATAATGGATGATCTCTAACTAGAATAAAACAATGATCTTAATATCGAGAGGTTGATACATCACAATATTGTTACAGTCAAATAATGTCTGATGGTCAAACACAGTTCCTATTGGAAAAGTTTCTATTGTAAGACAGTTGTGTAAAGAATACACCACTACTCGTTGTCTACTTTCCTTTATCAATGTCCGTGGATAAGGATGACAATTCTCCATCAGTCTGATCTATTAGTGACTTGACTGTTTGTCTCCAGATGCTTTAGATATACAATGATTGAATGGATTTATTGTGAAATAACACGTGTATGTGTGACTTTGGCACTTTAAGATGAGCATACTCTTTTATTATGTTACCTGCTGGTGAAGATCCATTTTGTTACTGACTGACACCCATGTTGATGTTTTCTCATCTGTTGCAAGATGCTGCACTTTCTGTACCATGGGTGAGGGGTATGACTTCTTTCAGGCCCCTTTTTGGATGTTTTTGACGTTCCAAGTTGATCTGTACACGTATTGCTTTGTTTTTCAATGTCAAAATTTTGTGTAGAAAAGGGATGTCAAATAACCTTTTTAAAAGTGACCATGTTTTGGTGGCATTGTAATTCCTATAACACCAAACAAGTAAAAAATATTCTTCATTTTCATTCCTTTCAAATGCATTTGAAAACGTCATGAGAAAAGTAAATGTCATGAATAAAATCAAATGTATTTTCT
Source organism: Carcinoscorpius rotundicauda (assembly GCA_011833715.1). NCBI lineage: Eukaryota > Metazoa > Arthropoda > Merostomata > Xiphosura > Limulidae > Carcinoscorpius > Carcinoscorpius rotundicauda. The sequence continues at coordinate 80,292,374 of CM022399.1, read as the reverse complement.
TCTATGAGATTACACACACAGGTGCTGACTTTCACACACATGCAGTTATATCAAATATTTTATTTTTCACCAACAAAATTAGGTTTATGATAAAGTTTATTTGGAATTTGTGGAAGCAATTGGTGTATGAAAATAGTTTAAAAACACATCAGTATACTTTGCTGACCGTTTTTCAATTTAAATCTTATAAATTGGATAGACTTTGCATGTTAATTCACTGGGATCACATAAATTATTTTTAAAAATGTGACTCAACAACTAAATTTCATATAAACATATATGAATAATTAAGTTGCAAACTGCGTTATTTTCAATTGCATTATCCTCTGTATATTTTCCTTGTTGCAACAGTGCACATATTACTAAAAGTTGTAATTTCTTAATAAACCACATACATACACAAACAGAAGTTATATAAAAAGAAACAAATTCAGTATGTAAGTGGTGAATATATATTGTACAATGATTAGCATTTTATGAATAAGGGGACTTTTCAATTTCATATTATTTATCAGTGGAGACATTATTACATCCAGGGTAACTCTACTGTAAGAAGTAAAATCTAACACTGATAAATGTTCATTCAGTTTAACTACACAGGATACACTATTTCACAGTCATCATAACCTGTCACCAATTTATGCAAGTTTGTTCATAAATTATTTGAAAAAAAATCTCAGAACAAACATCTTTTGTGCTTTTAATTGATGTGTAAGAGCTTTTATCTTTCTTTGTCTGTTTGTATAAAGAAAATAAAAACTATTATACATGTTATTGACAGTTTGTTACTGGTGTCATTTATAACATACACAAACGAAAAAAATATATAAAAAATTGTATGATGCTCTCACAACTGTGTAAATAACATTTTTCCAAAAGTAAAAAAAATAATTTTATTGTGAAAAGAATATTGATCGGGGAATATATGTATATGATGTCATGGTAACAGGAGTGGAAAAGTGAAATACAAGGAAGATAATAATCACTTTAAAAGCATTTATTACTTCCATGTGGTGCAAAAATTTAGTTAAATATAAGTTTACGTTCTTGGATTTTGCAATGATACTTATTTCTGGGGATCATGTCATAAAACCAGTACACTCATGTCACCATTGTGATTTGGAAAGTTGAGGTTTTTGGGATGTGAGGGTTTAAGGGTGTCATTGTATACAAGTCAGAGATGTTTACGTCCAGTAAAGCAAATAAATAAGTAATGCAGTCGGATTTAAATTGGCCTTTTACGTGAAAGGTAGAACTGGAGAGATTCGATAAGTTAGTGATATAATCACATGCAAGACAAATAGCTCGCCAACACAGACCAGTTCTGTCAGTTTGTACAAGTGAAGGTGATTGATTCTGTCTGTAATTTGGAATGTACTGGACAGTCTTTGAAATTCCTTTTACATTTGAAAGAAACTGAAAGTAGAGTGATAAAAATATTGAGAGATGTGTTTTCTCTTGTCAGTAAAGTTATGTTGCATTGGATAGTCCTAATACTCTGTGTAGTTGAAGGAAGTTATGTAAAGACTAAAGGATCTCTGTCACTGTGTGGTTTGTCTTTAGACCAGAGACAGCTTGCAATGAAGAATGTGGAAAGTTTAGCCTTTTTATTGGTGTTGTTGGGATAATTCTGATGTCTAGAAATAACAAGTAACATCGTTTGTTATGTCAGAGTATAGACATCTCAAATGTAGGAATTGACCCTTAAAGGTAGTGTTTGTACCAAAAAGGATAGAAAGAATTAAAATGTAAATAGAAAGAGCTCTCAGTGCATTTGTAATATACGTTAGCAGCAAATGTAGATTTGGAAGTGCCAGTAATGATGTCTAAAAAAAGATCTGTATATTTAAAAGACTGAGAAAAAACAAAATGAGATCATCTTTTACAAACCCTTCAATGACAATCTCACTCTCTGTTTAAAGAAATTCAACGCAAAGAGTATTGAAGAAATTAACAAATCTTGGTAAAAGCTTTTAATATGTGTTACTTGTGTTCAACAGGAAGTAATGCTTAGAAGTGGTGGCAACTGTGTGTCTCATGTTTGTTTAGGTTTTGAACCAGCTGTTTTCTGTGTCTGAAATGTGTTGAAAATACCTAACGTTTAGTTTTGGTATCAGCTGTTTAACTCCAAGATTGTATAACATGAACCAGTGTTTAACCTTGAAAGAAACTGTTTGACATATTTCTAGGCTTTTCAACAGGCAACTGTTAATGCTACATTCACTTTTAATCTTGATGATAACACAATTTCTGATTCGTTCAACAGAAACTGATAAAGAAATATATAATTTTTAATCCTATTAACAGATGGATAGGGCTATTTAGTATGCTTCAACATAGTTTAACAGGAACTAACATAAGAATACTAAGCTGTTGTTAACAAACAGTAACAGACACCATGATTTCTTTCGATATGACATACACACAGATTTCTTTTGATCTCTCCTTTTATTAAACAACAATGATGTCAATACTATTACAAAACCATTTTTAAATACATTGAAATGTTTTGCACGATTACTGATGTTGTGAAAATTGGATGATACCTCTTCTTACTAAAGGATAAGAAAATAACTTTTATTGAAATGTTATTCAGTTGGCGTACTGGCAGCTGCTTGAATTATGCAATTACTTACAGCCTCCATGCAGTTGTTAACAGATGGAAGACTGAGGATTGCAGGACCAAGTTCCAAAAGAATGGTAAAAAAAGTCAGTCAACTAGGTCCAATTTCCACTATAGCAATTAAGTAAGAGGGCACTGACCACAGCCATACTCTCTGAAAAGAATGGGTTGTTTCACTGTTCCACTTACCATTGTCATTTGTCCAAGAAAAGTTAAGGGGAACAGATAGATACGTAGATCCACAACACTAAAAGACTGACTAGGTGCATGGAAATAGGGAAAAGAACCACTATTTTATAGGTTGTGATCTGAGAACATATTTTCAATGGAACAATCCCTCGTGTATATATTAGTAGTACTCCACAGGGGAGTGTCTATTAAAATCCCCCAAAATGAAATAGGGAGATGACAACTGCTCTATAACACCATCAAAGTGTGACTGATTGTCTCTCAGGAAGACAAGAGAACAAACAATGATGGTATTCTACTTACAGTTGATTGTTGGTTTGTGTGTGTATTGGTCTACATGCCTTATTCACAATCTTGTGGTTACGAATGAGTTATAGAATCTGTCCTGTTGAGGGTGAGAAAGTATATAGTTCATTGTACTTACACTTATTTATATATGAATAATGCTTGAACCTATTGTTCCATTTTTCACACATTCTACTTTAATTCCCACCTTCCTGTGCAAAGTGCATACCTGTTCCAGAAGTACCCCATTTATGGGCTTTATTCATCTCAGAGTACATCTGTTCATTCTGGATAGTTAGTTATTCTGCTGTGCTTCTTATCTGACCCTTTCACCTTTATAGAGTGGAGATAATATCACATCAGAAGTTATTTTTGACATCAAAATATAATTTCCCATTGGTAATTCACACCCACTCTCCTCATGGCTGGTGTTCTTCACTTAGAACAGGTCAATTCTTGAAAGTGAGGAGTAAGAAGGAATAGTAGAGGGAGACGGATATGCCACTACTGATGGAGAACAGTCACATGATATGCACATGTATGGAAAAATCATAAAGTTGATAGGGTATAAAGACTGATGCACTGATTACAAAAATATTTTTCAGCAAAGCTAAGAGTGCAAAGAGTAATTGAGATAGCTTTGTGTTATAGGAGACAGATACCTATCAAAAATACATTTTAAGTGTAAAAGTGTTAACGTTTGTATCTCAGCACAAGAGATTTGCATGTTTAACTGGTTGGTGGAATAAGTAAGAGCTTCAATTTTTTTACACTGAGAATTAAAAGTATTATATGAATTTTTGTCTTTGCAGAATATTGCTATTGAGATCCTGATAACCTTAAGTCAATCATTTGAAATATTTTGTTTAATGATCCTGGAAATAAAGACAAAAATAAGAGAGAAAAAAGAGCTGCTCCAAAACAACAACAACCAACTTAAAGACATTTTATGAGCCATTATGGCGAGGCTAAAATTTAAAATTTTCTTTGAAGTTGGCTTTCCATTTTCCGTGGTAGCTTTATATCTTGTTGAAGAACGTGATCAAATTTAAGAAGTCAAGGATTATAACTACTGTTATTCCAGGAGGATTGGGGGACTATACAATTTCCAACAAGATAATATACAACTCTCCTCCCATAGAGTGAATACGGTGTTAAAGTAGACTCTCAGTGGTGGGAAAGAATTTCAATAACTTCTCGTAATGCCGTCTCACTCGCATGTGTGTGTTACCAAATATTAACGTGGTGAACCCCAAACCACGTGAAAAGTTACCGGCATTTAGAAACTGATTACCTTTACTGTAAACATTTTTTAACGTATTATATGAATTTTATTCTCTTTCAACACAACTCCAGTGACGACAGAAAGTGCTCGTACCCCTTGAGTCCCGAGTAGTTTTTTGCTCATAACTTAAAAAGTATCACGATAAGGCTTATAGAAATATAATATATCAGAAATATTATACCAATACACATTCACATAAATTATTTTATGAATTAAACGACAAATAAACTGATTGAGGTATGTAAGAAAGCATGTCGGTAAACCCTTCATCTGTTGGAAGACTATTCTTTGGTCAGACGAAACAAACATCGAGCTTTTCGGCCACAATGATGTTTGTTATATTTTCCGTAAGAAAGGGGAATGAAATCTTGCAAAGAACACCGTCCCTACACTTAAACACGGAGGTGGCTCGAACATGCTATGGGGCTCCTTCAGCTCTTCTGGTGTAGGCAGCCTTCACCGCGCCAACGTAATCATGAAAAAGGGAAGAGTACGTTGATATATCAAGAATGATGCTCGGAACTTGCGGCTTGGGCGTCGTTGGATCTTCCAGCACGACAACGACTCAAAGTACACATCGAAATATGTGCAATCCTGGTTGCAGAGAAACCATGTAAGCGTTCTGGTATGGCCATCGCAGTCATCTGAACTCAACCCAATTTAAAACGTTTGGGATGGGTTGAAGACCACGGTTCATCAGCGTCATCCGAAAAACTTGCAAGAGTTGGAGGCCTTCTGTAAAGAAGAATGGAAGAAAATACCAGTCGAGTACTGTTAAACGATCATGAAGGAGTGATTGCACCAAGTAATTCACCTGAAAGGCTACACAACTGACCATTAAAGTAGACGCACGAACACTTTGTGCCCTCCTATGTTTGGTTATTTGTTTATAAACAGTTTATTTGTCGTTCAATTTACATAAAAATTTATCCAGATGTGTTTTAGTGTAATATTTACAATATATTGTACTTTTATTAGCGTAATCGTGATACCATTTAAGTTATGAGCAGAAAACTACTCGAGATGCAGGTGTATGTAACACTTTCTGTCGTAACTGTAATATTTTATAATATTTACTAAAAAAATAAAAAAACAGAAAAGATATTAAAAACCACCATATTTAAGTCTCATAACTAAAATATATATTTTTAAAAAGTAAAATATGTCTATTCATTACGAACTTTACAGCATGTAAGTAACTGAGGAATTATAATTTTTTTCAAATCAAAATGAAGGAACATTATTATCACGAGTGTGTGTATTTTAGCAAAGCCACATCGGGCTTTCTGCTGAGCCCACCGAGGGGAATGGAACCCCTGATTTTAGCGTTGTAAATCCGATGACATACCGCTGTACTAGCGGGGTGCAATTCTCAAAAAAAGGAAAATCGTAAACGCAGACGAGAAATTGCTAACTCGTGTCTAACATATTGGGATATAAACTTTAAAAATCTTTATAACATGTTATTAATTCATTCATATTGTGCTAAACGAAGTATTATAATAATGAGTGGAGCAACGGTAATAATAATAAACGTTTCTAATAATGTGCTTAAAGAAATTTGCTATTGTTGTTGAGGCTTCACAAGTAAACAGTGCTTAAATGACAACAATTATAAACGTTTCTAGTAATGTGCTTAAAGAAACTTACCATTGTTACTGAGCTCCACCAGTAAATAGTACTTAAATGACACCGTTTATAATAATATGCTCAAAGAAATTTACCATTGTTGCTGAGGTTCCACTGGTAAACAGGAATTGTAAGAACTTACGAATGAAAGCAGATAAGTAATAACAATAATTAAATTATCAATATATCTATAAGTTAAGGGAATACTTTTAAATTAAGTAGAGAAACTATGCACTTACACACACCTGAAACGGTATATCGCATTATGTGAATTTGATATATGGTACATATAATGTTGGTGTAAATCTTGAAACCTAACGAACAACAGCACTGTCAAAGTTATTTGTTAACTCTGCACCGGTTACTTAACCGTCGTTTCGTTGAATGTAGCCAGCAGTAACATTTTTATTTGATGTAGATAAGAGCTGCAACAAAACTAGCAATATAATTCAACAATAATAATTTCCATTATTTAAGTGTTTATTCGTTTTTTTATTTTAAAAAAACTTAGCTTAAAGCAAAATAAAATTTCTCACCTGTTCTATTCGAGAAATTACTTCTCCCCATAAAAAAAGAAAAATATTAGATACCGTGAATTCTACACTTTTGAATTCGTGGGACATTATTAAACATGTGTTGTTATTTTTGTAATAATTTCTCAATTATTTATTATTTACATGCTTGTTAATTGTTAATCGTTGTTATTTTTGTTATTTCCAGTTGGATTCGTTGTCCCATTCAAGAACTTTATTGGAATGGAGAGCTCAGCAAAGTATGTTGGTTAAATATTTTTGTTGTATGAAGTTATTATTGAGAAAGTGAAGTACCCGCTTCAAATACGCCCGCAGAAATTTATCACCATAAATATCAGTGTGGTGATATTATGAATTGAATAGAAACTCACGTAAATATGCTGAATGAAGAAAGAAAGAATTGTGTTTCTGATGTGGCAGGGAGGAAATGACCTTCTTGACCCCTCCATTGCATACGCCAATGACATGCCTTACCTCACGCCCATTATATCATGATTTATGTTTTCACGTGTTCCAAATACTATTATAATCTACGTTTCCGGATATTAAAAAATCAGATCTTTTAATATCTAAGTCAATGTACTCTGATTTTACATTCCGAAGTACAGAGACCTTGATTTTAGTCGCCACAGTGTACATATTTTAAATTCTGTTTCCCGAATGGATAGGATAAGAGTTTGACGTGTATGTATATGAGCAGGTGGTTAGGGCGCTCGACTCGTAATATGAGGGTCGTGGGTTCAAATCCCCGTCATATCAAATATGCTTGTCCTTTCAGCCATAGGAGCGTTATAATGTTACGGTCAATCCCACTATTCGTTGGTAAAAGTGTAGCCCAAGACTAAACTGTGGGTAATGATGACTAGTTGCCTTCTCTCTCGTCTTACACTGCTAAATTAGAGATGGCTAGCGTAGAAAGCCCTCGTGTAGCGTTGCGCGAAATTCAAAACCAAACAAATCTGCTTTAATAAATATAGTTTCTTGTGCTTCCTTACCCCCTTGTGATTGAATTAAGAGACGAGGCACGTACATTAAATTTGTCTGTTGTAGTTCTTTCTTATTATTTCTATTAATTAATAAATAATAAAAACTCTTCATTTTGCATTCTTACGCTATTGACACTACCCTAACCGCTCGCGCCCTACACTGTGCGAAATGCTGGACTTGATTATAAAAATCGCAAAACGATAAGAATTTGAAAATATAAAGCTGTTAAAGGCACTGTTCTTTTATCTAGAAGATTACGGAACGCAATTAAAACAACTGAGGCGAAACCGTACGTAGGAAATACAAGAACTGAATTCGAAGCTGACAGCAACGCACAAAGAAGAGACCGAAACGTGTAAGTTTTCTTCCAAATTGTCACATTAAAGTCATTCTCAGTATGAGATAAATCTAATGTCTGTTACGAACATTTAGATGGATAACAGACCTAACCGTTAATTTTGAGTTTATAGCATATTTTAGGAGAGTTAGAGCTAACAAAATGAAACAAAAGATCACACAATGGATTGTCTCTATTCTGCCCACTGACTCACAATTTGTGAGCCGCTGGTTTAAATCTCAATCATCGAACATGCTTGTGCTTTCCACTGTGTGTTCGATATAAAGAGACAATCAATTGGTTGGTGAAAGAGTTATCCAAGAATTAGTTGTGGTCAGTATAGATCTGTTTGCTTCTTCTGTTTTCGTCACTATAAATCTTGTAAGCTTAATATCTTACAGTAAATGGAATTACAGGTTCTTTAAGGCACTTTATTTCGGTTGAAGTAAAATGTGTGTCAACAGCAACAACTGTTATTTATTTTAGTGGCCTTTAACCACCATGAAGAATTTAGAAAACTACGAGCTGAGTATGACAAAGAGGTGAGTTTAATGACACTTTCAGTTACTGATTTCTCGTTACCAATCATAATGAAATTCTTAAACTTATTGGTTTTCTTAAATTGTCATCTGATACTTCACTGGTCGAGTACAACAGATGTTAATCTAAAAACATTTGTGGAACACAAGTTTGAGTATTTAGACTTAATTTAATGAAGTGGGCTTGATTATTTAGACTTAAGTTAATGAAGTAGGTTTGATAGATGTAACTTCTGTATGTGCTTCGTTTTTAATTTCCGTCACACCAAACATGCTCGCTCTTTCAACCATGTGGGCGTTATAATGTTTCGGTTAATGTCATTATTCGTTGGTAAAAGAGTAGCTTAAGGGCCCCCCAGTGGCTCAGCGGTATGTCTGCGGACTTATACGCCAAAATCCGGGTTTCGATACCTGTGGTGGGCAGAGCACAGATAGCCCATTGTGTAGCTTTGTGCTTAATTCAAAACAACAACAACTTAAGAGTTGGCGGTGGACGGTAATGACTAGCTGCCTTCCCTCTTGTCTTACACTGCTAAATTTGGGACGATTGGCACAGATAACTCTCGTGTAGCTTTGCGCAAAATTCAAACCAAACCAAATAATTATTAATTAATTGAATTGAATTCATATTTGTGAAATTTGGTTGTTTTTTTTGTTTTTTTCTGAATATGATTTAATTGTTCGAACAACAAAAAAATGTTTTTTTCTTTGGGTACCGCAATTACGTCTTTACTTTCAAACACTCAGATTTGCCCCCCAGTGGCTCAGCGGTATGTTTGCGGACTTACACGCTAAAATCCGGCTTTCGATACCCATGGTGGGCAGAGCACATATAGCCCATTGTGTAGCTTTGTGCTTAATTCCAAAACAACCAACAACCAACCACTCAGATTTATATAGAAGGAACTTTGTCCCAGTTAAAGCATTAGCCTGCTATAAGAGCTGTTTCTTAGACCATATTCTAATAATGATACAAAGTAATAAGAGAACTTATGAATTGTGACTCGAATTTAATTTATATTTGAGAGTTTATTTAGTTTTATCGTTTTAGTTTCTTGCAAGTTGACATAATGAAAGAATTGCGGTCTAAAGTTGTAAACTTAGTCTCAAAAATTCGTTAGGTGTGGCGTGGCCAGGTGGTTAAGGCTCTCGTCGAGTAATCCGAGGGTCGTGAATTCGAATTCTCGTCACACCAAACACGCTCGCCCTGTCAGCCGTGGGAGCGTTATAAGGTGAATGCCATTCCCATTATTCGTTGGTAAAAGAGTAGCCAAAGAGTTGGCAGTGGATGGTGAAGACTAGCTGCCTTCCCTCCAGTCTTATAGTGCTAAAGTAGAGACAAGCAGCGCAGATAACCCTCGTGTAGCTTTGTACAAAATTAGAAAAAAGAAGGTGGTTACCACAACACTTTAGTGGCGGCATCTGTTGTTTTAAAATAACAAACAAAATATATTATTTATGATTTAAAAACACTCGATAGCAGTTTAAATGAATTGCATTTCATATTTTCCTGAAGATTGAAGACTTGAAAAATATTATTGCACTGTCTGCTAAAGAAGCCCAGAACGAAAACAGTCAAAAAGTTGCATCTTTGAATGAAGAACACAATCGTGAAATTGAAGGTAACCTTTGTTGATATTCAAACATAAATAAACTTATGTGCAATTCAATTTATAAAGCATTGTTATTGTGAATTAAAGGATCAAATACTATAGATCTACATCTCATACTGTTGTTTTTCCTTTGAAATTATACTTTCTTTATAAATAGAAAAGAAGAATAGATTAGGTTAAGATATCTAAAGCATCGTTTTAAAAATAGAAATATCAGTATAGGTAGGAAAATTTAATGCGTCATTGTGTTAATTTATTGGTACATATTTATGTTCATGATGGAGACTTTTCAGATCAAAAGTTAAAAGAAAAATAATAATTCATGAATCCAAATAACGAAACACATTTCAGATTTCTAAAAGTATTTGGAAATAAAACATTAATTAGCAAGTTCGGCAGCATAATAAAGAGTAATAAGTTCACAGAACATCATCTAGTGGTTATTAAATGAACCCAAATGGTTATTTTTTTCGGGGGTAGATTTGCTTTATTATCCAGTAACGCATAATTGTTGTTGTTGATTGTTATTTTTATTTTAAAGTTACTTTACAAGAATAGTAAAAATTATTTAATGTCTGTGATAAATAAGTACTTATTATTATTCATGGGATCCTATTATTTTATTTTTTATTTTCGTCTCCATTTTGGTGTTTCTTTTATTCATCTGTTGCTGACATTTATAGGTTCCTGATGATTTTATGTTGACTTTATTTTCATTCATTCGTTTTTGATGTTTATCTGTGGAATCTTTATTCACTCATTGGTTTCCAAAATTTTTCATATTTTGTTTGATGAATTATTAGGCCTGACATGGCTAACTCGTTATGTGAAACTCATAGGATCAAATCCCCCTCACACCAAACATATTTGCCCTTGATCCATGGGGACATTATGATATTACAGTCAATTTCACTTCTCGTTGATAAAAAGAATTGGCAGTGGGTGGTGATGAATAGCGACCTTCTCTTTACGTTGCGACATAAGAGATGATTAGCACAGAGCGCCCTCATGTATCATTGCACATAATTCTAAACAAACCAATTATTAAATATTGTTTTCTAATATTATTCCAGTTTTTTTTGTTTTTGTTTTTCTCTTTTTCTTGGTTAATTTTCACGGTGTGTGGAAATTTTTCTAATGGTTTTTCAAAGGATAATTATTCACGTTCTTTGCCATTATTTATTATTATTTATATTATTTACATAACTTATTGTTATTTATTTTGGCATCTGTTTCAAAGTTTTGTATTTTTCGTCTTAATTTGTGCATTAATTGTTCCTCATTGATACTTGTAGATATAATTACAACTTATTCTCAGTGGACGTCTTAGGGTTTTCACTTTCTTCTTGCTTTCTCTTCCTTATCTTTCAGTCGCAACTCACTGAAATTTTTAGTTATGACTCATAATGACAAGTTGGATATTAGGATCAATTATTTGTATTGTTAATGACACTTTTGACTATGGGTAAAAATGTTGAGGGTCTATTATTAAATTTCAAAATTAAGAGGAGTATTTTAGGAGGGTGAGCTAACAGTTGTTACTGACCATTCTTTCAGCTGATATCAATCATATTTGTTGTCAGTAACGATACCTTCAGTTAACATCAGTCATATGTGCTGTGAGTGGCCATTCTTTCAGTTGAAATCAGTCATATTTGTTGTCAGTAACCATTTCTTCAATTTAAATTTTTCATATCTGTTGTCAGTAACCATTCTTTCAGTTAACATTGGTCATAGTTGTTGAAAGTAACCATTCTTTCAGTTGACATCAATCATACTTGTTGTCAGTAACCATTCCTTCAGTTTACATTAGTCATATTTATTGTCAGTAACCGTTTGTTAAGTCAGCACCATTCACATCGTAACTCATTCTTTCCAGATCCACAGAATACCTGAAGTTAGGCCTGAACAATGATTAATTTCTGTTAGGTGTATCAGCTGGAATACATACTTTTGTATGAAAGTCTTAGTGGCACTGAGTTTCACATTTGTATAGCACAGAATCCTTATTATATCACTGGAGAGGAAAAGGTTTTGTTTGTCTGTTACAGCTTGGTTAGATTTTTGAAACATATATTAAAAAATAGCTATCATCAAATGATGTTAATGCTTAGGTACGAGGTTTAAAGGCAAATGCAAAAAGACAAAAATTGATATCGAGATGGGTTTTGTCATGGCTGTGTTTGTTGAGTGGTTCTGCAATATCTTTGTTTTTCTTTTCAATAGAATTAAAGAACGGGTTTACAAAACAGATGCAACAGGCTTCAGAGAGTCACGAGAAAGGTCTTGACATCTTAAAGCAGCAGCTGCAAGACCTACAGAAGCAGATGGAAAGCAATGTGCGGGGAGACACCAACACCAAACTCCAGGTATGATCTCTTACTGGCATCTGACTACTAGAATAGGGTCTTCAGTGGTTCAGTGATAATGTTGCAGGCTTATAACACTAAAAATTGGGATTCATCACCTGTAGTGGGCAGATCGCAACCAGCTCATTGTGAAGAATAGCAAATATAGGTTGAGAAATGAGATAGACACTTCAGAAGAACATCTTTAAACAACTACAGTATTAAACCAATAATAATAATGATAATATTTAACTTTATTTCATAAAGTTAGAAAATTCATTTACAACATTTTGTCTGGATGTTTTTTATTTAACTGATTACCAATTTTGTGGAAACAATACTGAAATTATTTCAGCTTTCTTACTTTGAAGTAAGTTTCTGAAAAAATATTTCTATGGCTTAATTTTCTCTTTTCTTGAAATAAAAGTTATTCCATATTCTAAACTTTTCTATTTTAAACTTGTTTTCTTAAGACAGTCTTATAAGCAACATGACATAAATAAAATATATAATTTTCGAAAATCAACTTGTATATTTCTGGTAAGTGTGTTTTGTTTTATTTTTTTAAGAATGATTTCCATTTCGTTCTCCAATATGTTGTGTTTGTTATAATAAACTGAAGTTGTTTATAACCAAATCCAGGACTTTAGAAATAGGTAAACTTCATCGGTATTGAGTTCTAACAACAAAGCCTGATAGATGAGACTCATTGTCGCTTAACTTGGTCAAGCAGCTACCCAGTAATGATATTATTTTTTCACTTCATTATTTTAATGCCCTCTAGTGGAGTAATTTTATGAAAGAAATACAATTCTAGATATTTTCTAATGTGACAAGCTAATAGTTACTAAAATGTCCACACTAAATAATGGAATAATTTTAATACCTGTGTATATTAATGATTTTATAACCCTACTGAAAACACTCAAATAAAGTTAGTGGATTTATCTATAGAATACACTTAAAGTTTTAATATTGTATTTAATGTTTAATCTGGTGTGATATGTTAATATCATTAGTGAGTTTCATTGTGTTTGAAACAAAAAATAAAACACTAAATCATGGATGATTATATTATTACTTACATATGAAGGTATGAGAGAAGAAGCTACAATGTTTGTTTCTTTGTCTGTTTATTATGAATATTTGCACTAAGCTACAAAAGGGCTAATTGCTCGTCCAAAATAAAAACACATCTCTGTGAGTAAAACTACATCATCAAACATACTATTAGTTATACGTGTTGAAATAAAAGGAATACATTTTCTTTGCAGAGGATTCTTGATCAGAATTGTTTTCTTGAAAAAGAAGTTGAAAGTCTTAAAACTGTGCTGGAGTTGAAGGTTGCAGACATACATCGCCTTCGTAAAGAAAACCTGGAAATGCAGGAAGAGGTTATTTTTACTTTTTAATTGTTTTTTGTTGCAATATTTATTTAGGGTTTAAATATCTCAAAAAAAAAAGAAATATTGGCAGCTATTCTGCACTATTGCATTGTGTTAAGTAACGCAGTTTCACATGGTCAGGATCAAATAGTGATCTAGACTTATTATAATAATATTATAAACGTTGTACACATAGTTAAACAAGATAGTTATTCATTACAATCAGATGGCTATGTAGATTTATTATCTATTTAAGTATAGTCAAATAAAAACAATATATTGTTAGCATCAGTGAGCCGTATAGACTTGTTACATTATTCGAGACTATAAATATGTTGTTAAACACACTATCACATTGTTTGGATCAAAGAGCCATCTTCTTTAAAATTGTTACATTATTATAGAATATGTAAACAAATTTACTTGTTTATATTTCAAATTAAAGTTTATTTTTTTTATTAAATCACCAGTTGAATGAGTTACAATTTTCAAGAAAAGAAATTCGGAAGTTAAAGGCCAGAAATGAAGATTTGCAAGCAATGTTGGAGGAGAAAGTTCGAATTGAGAGGTAATAGGAGTTCCAGCAACTAAGTCCAAAGTGAACTTAGTCATTTGAAGTTCTGATCGAATACGATTACCAGTTTACATGTTAACTGTAAACGTATGACCAAACAGCAAACACCTCAATAGTAATTAAGGAGTGTCTTCTCATTTTCCTAATTTAATTCCAAGTTTATTTGCATTGATATCGTTATTGTTTGTACAGTTATTGTTTAAAATTAAATTGAAACAACAGTTATTTGTAAAAACCTTTTGAGATTTTAATTTGATATTACGTTTCATTGCTTTCTTCTTGACACAAAAAGCTGGTGCCACCTGGTGTTATTCATTTAGTGTAACGGTGTAGTGAACTACATTTTTCTTGACACAGGTGAATTAACCATAACTATGTGTATTTGTTTCAATTATAATCCATTCAGAATATGTCCAGTTTAGATTAAGTTACTTTTTATATCTAATTGTTTGACATAATGGGGGGAAATACTAGTATTAACGTCTGTGATATGATTTATTTTATCTTCATTTCATCCAACATAATGTCATAATAAGGCTTAACATATCCCATGAGAGTGTCATTAGAAGTGATTTAGTCCATTATGGGTTAAATTTTTGTTTTTGTAAAACAATGAGTGTTTCTATTTAGCTAATTGTCTTAAGTAATCTATGAATTACTTTCAGTTTCATTCAAATAATTCGATAATTTTAAGTTACTTTTTCAGTTTTTCTCTTAGACTATAGTTTAACCATGCTCTTCTATAATTTGACAATACTGAAAGTAAAATATAGAAACCTTAAAACTAAAATATTTATTAAACATAAAATCACAAATTTATTGTAAAATAAAACAACAGCAACTTTTTCTGTAGACAGGTTCTAAGATCAATTATTACGACAGCTCAGCAGACAGTGACATTTTAATGATTACAACAGACAGTGTAATTTTAAAGATTACAACAGACGGTGCAATTTCAATGATTACTCTCGTGACTTCTATAAAATTAGTGTTAACTGTATTTATGACTTAATCACTTAAGTTGTTCATGAGTAAACATTAGATCGTAAACTTGACTTATTAGCTCTTAATAGTACAAACTCAAATTACTAACTTTTCATCTAATCTAGTCAAAGATTGTCTGATCTGATAAATGAACTGATCATAATTTAATCGAGCATAACACAGTTCAAAACGTGTTTTGTAAAAGTGTGTATAGAAATGGAACACTTATTCCACCAATGACTTTGATTATAAACATGTTACTATGAACTATGTAAACGTGACAGCTCATCATTAGAATCAAACAACTATCTAGACTTGTCATGTTGTCACAAACTATGTAAACACCACATCTTTAAGGATCAAATGATGTAATGCATGCATGTGGAGGTTATTTGTTTTTAATAAAACTATATCTGCAGAAACATAAAACACAGCCACCAATATAAAACAGGTTTTGCTCTGAAACTACACATTATACATTAAGATATGATATTTGTCCCATCGCTGAAAATCCCTTAGTTTAAGCATTAGCTCTAAACTGGGAATTTTCAGCTGTCTGACATACCACAAATAGTTCTATACTAAATAATTTGTACCTGGTTTATAATCCATCAGTTGTCAGATATTATTTCTGACAACATATGTCATGAAAATAAGAATAAAATAAGATGAACTTGTACAAAGAACAATATAGATCTGTTTTGCTTTGTTCAAGAAAATCGTTAGATAGTAACTGTGGTGTGACTAAGTTTGACTTTCATATTTCAACTTGCAGACAGTTAAAAACAGAAAGACAACAGTTAGAGGAGAAGTTTGACAAAGAGGTGAAGTCGAAGTCTCGAATATTAATGGAAAAAGAGGAACTCCAGTGGAGACTCAAGCAAGCAATGGAATAGAATGGTTTGTTATCAACAATGACTGATTGTATGTATTGTTTCATAACACCACAATGGGGACAATTGCTTTGTCGTGAAGAATATCTAATTGTATTGCTTCACTGTACTACAATGGGGACAATTGCTTTGTTGTGAACAATGTCTTATTGTACATTTTCTTTATAAGTACATAAATGAAAAAAAAAATTTAGCCCCTTAAACAAATACCCAGTTCTAGGACTCGAATGTGGTGGTTCATAATGTAGAATGTTGGAGGTTTTGTTTTTTAAGAACTTGCAGAAGTAAAACACAAATTGTGTTTGTGGGGGAGGGAACATCCACCAGCTAGTTCAACCTCATATGCGTAGTATAAAATAGAAAATGAACAGTTGAATCTTTACATTCTTTCACTGTTTGCAGAAAAAGGGTGGTTATTGAGAGAAAAAAATAATGAATATTTAGAACATCCAAAAACCTTTAAGATTTATTTATGATTTTTAAGTATATAAAACATTATAAATATTTTATCTTTATGAAAACTTTGAAATCTTTATCTAGAGTCATCGGAAATCCTGGAAAGAGAGCAGCTCGTTTAATATTACCACCCACCGCAAACTATTGGACTGCTCTTTTAACAAAACATTGAGAGATTGACGGTCACATTATAACGAGTCCACGGCTGAAAGGGGGAGCATGTTTTGGAGTGACGGGGATTCGAACCTGTTACCCTCGGATTACGAATGGAGTGCCTTAATCACCTGGTGATTCCAGGCCAGGAAGATTAGAGGGAAGGCATCTATTAAACCGTACCCACCCTCCGCCGAATCATAGACTAATCGTATAGTGAAATTTGACAGTCACTCTTATGACCCCTAAGGCTTTTTCCGTAGAATGTTTTATTCTACTGAGTAGTCAGTTAAGCCTACTGACTAGATATATCTGATATACTTGGTTACAGAGTGTGACTAAACATCTCTTAGGTCTCCACATGAAGTCTAAAGAACTACCAAGATAAAAATGTACATTCACAGAAACAAACAATCACGCAATTACAAAATAAAAACATAAAAAACAAGGGAAACTGGGTGCGTCGAACATGCACGTGTACTGTTAAACTTTGATTGAATCCTCATTAGTTACGTGTTTCCTCTACTCTGTAAGTTGTACTATCACTAAAAATGAAAACAAACAAACAAATGCCCATCTTCTTAAAAGTTAAAACATAAATGTTATAAAATAATAATGGTTCGACCAAATTTAAGTGAAAACCACGTTAAGTTAAACAATACTGTGGCTGAAGGTTTAGATTAACTTACAACTTAAGGGAATGTGAGAAACTAAACAGTTATGAAAAGTCCTTAATTCTAATAAATTCTTTCTTTTCTTTTACAAGGACAAACTTGACTTTATACTTGAGAACATATTGGCATTAAAAACAAGCTCAGATCTGCTCAGTAGAAAACACGATACTTATAGTACTACACACCAAAATGTGGAGCATGACAAATGTTTATTGTTTTTGATGAACCAAAGAAGTTAAACGAAATTATAACCAAGCAATTCTGACCCGGAAAAACCAATTGCCAAACTAAATTTAAATCTAAATACTTCGCAAAGAAAAATACTTCAGACAGTGAATAAAGTTAGAGCTGTTGATATTTTTGTAATAATATCACGTGTGTAAATGTATACGGTAGTTTAAGTATTCGACTCGTAATCTGAGGGTCGCGGGTTCTAATCTCCGTCACACAAAACACGTTCGCCCTTTCAGAGGTGGGGTCATTATAATGTCACGATCAATCCTACAATTCTTCAGTAAAAGAGTAGCCCATTGGCTATGGTAAGTATGTTTCGTCGTTTTGTTCTAAACTGAAAATGATTTATGTAAAATAAATATTTCAAAATTAGAACCAAGAACATAAGTTTTAAAACACGAATTATTTGAAAATTTATAAATTTCTCCAAGTAAAGAGAGCTATTTTTAAGTGTTAAATGTTCCCATTTGAAATTACCTGTGAAATTACAGAAGTATTTAATTCTTATCGGCAGATGGCGATCCAATTTTTGTTTTGTATTTTTTATCTGTAATTTTGTGTTTGTATTATTTGTAACATTTTTTTGATTTCTGTAACAGAATAAATGTTTTTTTATAATTGCTTATTTGTATTTGTAATTTTGTATTTGTATTATATTGTATTTTGTATTTTTTGTAAAATTTTTGTGTAATGTTTCTTTTTGCCATTTTATGATTTCTGTAACGGAATAAATGTTTTTTATGATTGCTTATTTTTGTTGGTAATTTTGTATTTGTATTATTTTGTATTTTTTTAACATTTTTGTTTAACAAATGTTTATTTATGCCACTTTTTGATTTCTGTTACGGAATAAATGTTTTTTACGATTGCTTATTTGTGTGTAATTTTGTATCTTTGCATTTGTATTATTTGTAACATTTTTGTTTAACAAATGTTTTTTGCCATTTTTTTATTTCTGTGACGGAATAAATGTTTTTTTTTATGATTTCTTATTTTTGTTGGTAAAATTAACTGTATTATATCAATTTTTTTTTCTGATTTCGTGTATTTTACCAAAAATAAAATTGAAAACATAATCTGTGACGTAGTCACTGTGGACCTCATTTTCATCTGTTCAAAATTCCTCAGTATTATTCACACCTAAATTAATTTAGGTTATTATATAGTGAGCTACAAAACGAGTTAAAATCCTTTATAAATATCGTACATGCATTATAATTATACTCGGCTTAACTGTGTGTCTTTGGTATGTTGTATATAGTTCTATCGATCGTAAAGAGGATGCATTTTAATGTAATTTGTAAAACAATTTCAAATTCATTCAGGAAGTGAATGTATTTTCCTTTCAGCACAGTAGAATTTGGTTATTTATTGAGCTCACAAAGAGTAATGGAACCCTTGATGTTAGCATTATAAAGCCGTTTTCTTACCGCTGTTCTGGCTGTGGCTTCAAGAAATGATTCTGTATCTTAAGGAAAACTGAAACTTAAATTTTCTCATTAACCTAATCACTTAGTTAAAAATATCTGCATTCGATTCGGTCAGCGAATCCTGGTCTGTCATACTAAGTAGAATAAGAATTATCAAAAATAAAGCGCCATTTTTACTAACAGACGAAATATGATTTATTCTGTGTTGAAAATAGAAACTACTTTTGGAGATTTGTATTTTATTTACGACCAATGTTTTGAAATATTTCGGGTCGCTGTGTTTTTATATTAAGCTAATCGTCTCAACAATAGCTTGATATCCCATGAAGCTTACCATATTAAACATAACATTCTAGCAGTGTGTGGTTAATTTTTACTGGAGAAAAAGGTGCGAGAAAGCCACTGAATTTTCTTGAAGAATGCTTTATTAGTTTTTACAATAATTTAACAGAGGAAATAAATTCAACAACATCTAAAAACAACATTGTTAGATCACAGAGTCCAAATGAGAAACCAGAAGTCCCTGAGGTTCAAGAGTCAGCGGAAGAGGAAGAATGAGATAATAATTGAAGACCCACCAGAGGTCACTGCGATGGAAAAAAAGATGTCCTCTGAGGGAGGTGGGGTTCCAACTTGATTTGTCAGACCATTCATATCTATACAAAACAAACAGACACGAAAAATCAGCAGATCCTTTCTATTCAGTCAAATGTTCAAATACTTTTTAAACGAAACAAAAAATAGAATTTTTAATTAGTTGCCAAACTGTGTGTTATCCGTTGTTTCCAAAACTGAGCATGAAAACTAATACATAACTAACCTCATCCCATGCAGTAAATAAATTTCTTTAGTGGTAGACAAGGTCAGGTATTCGGTGTGTGAAGGTGTAGCAGTTCAGATAATGTTGAATAATCTAGCAGTAAAGATAATAAAGATTGTAAGTTTTCTATAAATTACATTTTCGAATACATATTACTTTCTTATTTTTCATCTTTTCATACCTAGTGATTGAGCTTCTCTTGTTTTTGTACTTCTAGCTTGACTGGTTTTCGTATTTTAGGCTTTGTTATTTTTATACTTTCAGCTCGGCTTGCTTTTCCGTTTAGGTTTAGTGTCTTTGTAATTTAGATTCAGGTTAATCTTGAAATTCTTTTTCTGGAGCAGCTGGAGAAATATTCCATTGCCAGGTAGTTACGAACACTGCGTGTTATTTAGTTTGCACTAAAATATTTAATCCACAACAACCTTTAAAAATCGTATTTGTGCATTTTTTTTCGCATTCCTTCAAATCAGAACTTTAATAAGATAAAAATAAGAGTGAAAATTTGACACTGGAAGACAAAGTTATTGAATTTGCTCAAATAACACAACTACATCTGAGAAAAAAAATACAGTTTTAGCCATAAGACTTGAATATAACTTAAGGAATATAATTTTACTATAAAATTCTTGCCAAGACCATATACTTTTGGTCCAAAGTACATGTTAGTGTGTCTCAGATAGGTGAGTAATGTGACTACAATATGGCGACGGTCAGAACATGCCATTGGATGCATATTTATGTCACCAAGTAATACTTGGAACATGCCAACGGATGTTTGTTTTGATGCCATCAGGAGGAAGTTCAAGTGTCTAAAAATGTTTTGTCGTCATCATGTACACCTGGAACTGAAACAAAGAGTATGATGACGTGGTAGACAGCTGTGACTGAAACACAAAGTAAGTTGACGTGGTAGACAGCTGTGACCGAAACAGCTATAACTGAAACTTAGAGTAAGTTGACGTGAGAAACAACTGTAACTGAAACATGGAGTAAGCTAACGTAGTAAACAGCTGTAACTGACACATAGAGTAAGCTGACGTGGTAAACAGCTGTTAGTAAAATATAGAGTAAGTTGACGTAAGAAAAAGCTATTACTGAAATACAGAGTAAGCAGACGTTTAAACAGCTATAACTGAAACATAGAATAAGTTGATGTGGTAGAGAGCTATGACTGAAACAAGCTGACGTAGTAAACAGCAAAAACTGAAACAGAGTAAGGTGACGTGGGAAACAGCTATAACCGAAACAGAGAATAAGTTGATATAATAAACAGCTGTAACTGAAACAGAAAATATGTTGATGTGGTAGACAGCTATGACGAAGACCTAGAGTAAACTGACAAAGTAAACATGTATAACTGAGACACAGAGCAAGCTGACCTTTTAAACAGCTGTAACTGAAACAGTGAATAAGAGAGCTATGATTGAAACAAGCTGACGTAGTAAACAGCAAAAACTGAAACAGAGTAAGGTGACGTGGGAAACAGCTATAACCGAAACAGAGAATAAGTTGATATGATAAACAGCTGTAACTGAAACAGAAAATATGTTGATGTGGTAGACAGCTATGACGAAGACCTAGAGTAAGCTGACGAAGTAAACATGTGTAACTGAGACACAGAGCAAGCTGACCTTTTAAACAGCTGTAACTGAAACAGTGAATAAGTTGATGTGGTAGACTACTTTGACTGAAACACGGAGTAAGCTTGCGTGTTGTTACTTCACATCTGGTGTGATGTTCTCAGTGTTTTTAACTGCTAAACACTAATATTGCTCTGCATTATGTTGAATAATTCACCAAATATATTAAAACGATCAACGTTACATGAGTAAAGATAATCACTGTTTATAGCTTTCTGGATATACATGATATATTTGTAAAGAGGTGTAATGATTGATCAAAATACTATTTGTCAAGCATGACAAATGGTTTCAGTGGTGAGTGTGATGATTATGTTTAAAATTGTTTTTATAACTATTTGTAATGGGTTGAATCTTTAAAAACCCGTATTCACAGACAAAATCTACGTGGGTGGAATTAATCGTTTGACTCTTTGTGGGAGTCAAAATGAAAATAATTAAGGAGGAAGAAGTATTATTATTCCCGTGAGTCACGAACATAATGGAGCTGTTGTCGTGCAGAGGTACACAATGAGTTATGTACACTCTTTCCACCAAAAGGAATTGAACCTCGGATTTTAGCATTGTAAGTCCGTATACTTACCGACAGATGGATCTGGAGTAATTGCGTAAGTGTATTGTTATACTTCTCGTATTAGGATAGAAGTTAGTTCGAAGATGTCTCAGTTGCATCTGTACATTCTTTTTATTCTCAGCTTTGCTGTGCTTTCAAGTTCGGTAGAGTTTTTGTGTTAACATAAAATTAAACAGAGTCTCTCTTGATGGATGTCTTTGTTTTATACTTGCAACAAAACAGTTATTAACTTCATGGCTGTTATGGTGACGTAATTCCATTTCACCATTAGGGACCAATGGGTATGGACTGGGTGGAGAAAATTATTTATTTCCTTTATACAAAGTCTGGAATAGTGTGAAGGTTTGGGCACTTGACTCGCAATCTGCGGCCTAAAGATTTGAATCCCGTCATCAAACAACCTTGGCCTTTCAGCCATGGGGAAATTGTAATGTTATGGCCAAATCCACTTTTGATTGATAAAAGAGTAGTCGTGGCTGACTAACAGCCTTCCCTCTGATCTATAAGTTCAAAATTAGGAACAACGAGCGCAAATATCATTCAAGTATTTTTTTGTTAAATTCACTAACAAATATAAAAACAAATGTTTAAACATTAGTTTGAAATAAACAACACTTGTTACTGTTTACGTAACTGCAATTATGGGGAAAAAACATAGGTAATTAATGCTTTGCATGAAAACGACACTTGTCGAAATTGCACTCAGAAACGTAGCATTTCTAAGGGGATGGGGTCGTGAGAACATTTAGCATTTAAAGTCTTATAAGAGGATTGAACATGTAAGAAGGCCATTCAGATGGAAGGATAATGTCTTTGGGTAATTTCAACATCAGATTGACTGAAAGCATCAAAGCATTCACACAATTAAACGCAGAATACAAGGTATTCATGGAGACTGTAGAATCAACACCCCCCCAGTGGCTCAGCTATATGTATGCGGACTAAAAACGCTAAAATCCGAGTTTCGATACCAGTGGTGGGCAGAGCACGGATAGCTCATTGTGTAGGTTAATTTTAAACAATAAGAACAACAGAATCAACAAGAGTCCGTAATCTCTTACATCTGACAAAAGTTAATCATATCAATGGAAAGGACCAGAAATTTAAAAAGAAGCCTATTTTGAATAAATAATTTTGTTTACTTGCTTGTTGTGACCCTCCCCCTCCCCCAACGGTACATTCGCCTCCGAATCCACCATCCATAGATAAATCTGTTATTGTGCTTCGGTACTGAAAAATATTGTATTTTTTTTTAAATCACGTGGAGCTTTGGTTCCGAGGGTGGTTGAAAAACGTCTGAGAAAATTCCCCGGAAGCAAAACGTTTCAGCAACGACTCGAAACTTGAGCAGTTAGTTTTATTTTAATGCAACGAAATTATGCATAACGAGAAATATTTGGGTGTCGACCATACACTTCATGTTAAAGGTGAAATTTACAATGTTTTTTTTCTGTTTGTTGTTTTGAGGGTTATCGAAACGCAGCCGCCTTTAACTTTGAACTGATACGTGTGTTGTTAAACTTCACCCGAGGACTATCTGCGATACCATCTCCTGATTTGTAATCGATAGAATAAAGGGTAGGAAAGTCTACGTCTTACCAATAAAAAGTGGAATTGTTTGTTTTGAATTTCGCTCGAAGCAGCATGAGGGCTATCTGCGCTAATCGCCCCTTATTCTGCAGTTTAAGACAAGGCCATCACTATCCAATTTCAACTCTTTGGTTACTCTTTTACCAATGAACAGTGGGATTGACCGTCACATTATAACACCCTCACGACTGAGAGGGCAAGTAGATTCAATGACGGAGATTCAAACTCGAGGCTCTCAGGTTGCGAGTAGAGAGCTCTAACCACCTGACCAAGACCGGCTCAAAAACTGGAACTGACCTTCACGATATAACGCTCCTATAGCTCAAAGGGTGAGCAAGTTTGGTGACAGGATTCGAAACCACTAGCCGAAGATTGCAATTCAAGTACCAGAGCCATGAGGATATGCTAGCTTTAGCAGAGAGAATAGAAAAAAGTAACTAGTCATTTGTAACCACCGCCAAGTTCTTGGGCTAACAGCATGACATAAGTTAATATTGTTGTTCTTCTTAGCATGAAATAAATATCAGTTTTTAATGGAACCGACGTTGTTATTTTCAACACAAAATAATTCGAAATTGTTTAATCAAGCTAGCATTGTTGTTTTCAGCATGACAAAAGTCAAAGTTGTTTTATGACCTAAAGAAATGCTTTTCTTCTCAGCACAACAACTAGGTATTGTATGAGAAACATTTTTAAACACCAATGGGGATATTTCCACATTCGATTGTGCCCACGAATTTAGGTTTACGATCCCATAATTCAAAAGATTGTGAAATTAAATTCCTAAACCTATGATCTGACACAGCTAAATAACCACCTTGAGAGCATGATGAGTTATCGAAGTATTAGTTAAATCGTACTGTTTGATTATAGTAGTCCAAGAGTTGGCGGTGGGTGCTGTTCACTTGCTGCCTTCCCCCCAGTCTTTCAATTCAAATTTCAGGACATCTAGTGCATACAGCCCTCGTGTAGCTATTACATTCATGTTCGAAACAAATTATCTTGCCATCGATAAAATTACTCAATTTCCGTTTGTGCTAAACGTTTTCTACGTAATTGTAGATTAATCATCAGAGAATATTTACGATTTATAGCGTCAAGTGAAGTTTTTTTTCTGTGGAAAGGAAATACCAATTGTGGGTAAAATGTTTGTCCGATTTTTGTAAACACTGGTCTGATTATGGAAGTTTATTTTGGTCATAAGCTGTTACATTTAATTGCTTTAAAATAGGTTTACACTTCCTTTTAAATTTGTGTTCATTTTAGGATGGTACATTATATATACACGTAGGTTAGTTCTACGGCAGAGCTCAGGATTTCGGATCTGTACAATAAACAAAACATTTCCCACACTGCAAGATATAAGCGCATTATAAGAGTGACAGTTCATTCCTTATTGTGGACGACAAGCGCAGCTGATCGACTGTGTTTCCTCTTATCAGTAATGAAGCGTTACGGACAACGACAAAGAAATCTATCAAACTTAATAATAAACATACGATGTCACCAAATTAATAGACTGCATCAGAGTGAACCAAAAAGGTCGAAACGTTGTTCTCCGTTTTATGAGTAAAGTTGTATGAAATAAATATTTTACAATATTTTAATATCTAACAGACAGGCTCTGTTGGTCCGGTCCTCCGCTAGTACAGCGGTAAGTTTACGGATTTACACTACTATAATTAGCGGTTCGATAACCCGTCGGTGTTCGGTCAGCAAACTAAGTTCGATCAGAATTTGTCTTCACCCAACTGATTAGCTTGTCGGTTACGACTATCAAAGGTTGTGCGTCACAACAAGTTTATCAATGTTCAGAATCAAAAAACATCCAGGTGTGTCTTGCATGTTCATCTTTATGTACAGCATGAAGTGAATGTGTGTATTTCTGGTTCTATCCTTGGCTCACAATTCAAGTCTGTTTGTTTGAAACGTTGTCTTAATTGTAACACAGTTGTTCCTTCTTTTCCCTTTGTAACTCGAAAAGAAAAGAAAAGCATTTGTTTCAATTGTTACACGGATACTGCCATAGCTTGTCTCTATGATATTAAACAGAGCATAATACAACATTCACACTTTACTGTAACTTTACCTTCTGAGCATCGTTAAAATGTGACGCAGAGAAGCCCAACACATGGAGACTGAAATGGGTGAGTACACTTGTATATTATATTAACAGTACCTTGATGACAGTTGTATAATAACAGGAAAACTGATGGACAAGCCAAGAAAACGCATAGATAAAAAAAGACCGGTAGATAAAGACAAACAGGCGGATAGACAAAGATAGGAAAACAGCCTGATAAAGATAGGAAAGTGGAAAGGTAAAGACAGCTGAACTTTTAACACATTAAGCACCTCTTATTGTTATTGTTGATCGGTTGTGACTAATGAACAATGATTTTATTTATCTTTCGTCTTAAAATGAAAATATATAAAATAACTAAAAAGTTGTGAATAAATTTGAGGAATTTGAAATATTAAAAACAGAGCACTTTGCAGCAGATGAGATCAAAAACAAAATGTAAGAAAACCAAAAGAAATGAATTCAAGGTTGGAGACTTGAAAATGATTAAATATCTAACTTATAAATAAATTCACTAATGGAAGAAAGCATGAAAATATTGATGTTGAATTTGAAAATCTCTTTGGGAACACGAATCTTAATGGCCAGGTGAGAAACGCCAAAGAATGTAGCCGTCTCTATTTTTGGCCTACAAATCACGAGAAAGGAAAGACAAATAATCGTCGACACCCTCCACAATAAAGATGTTGTTTAATATCAAATAGAAAACGTAATCGACGATCATACTTATAAACAGCCGTAAAAAAGGAACGTCTTTAGTGTCATGGTCGCTCATCTCTCGACTTTTGAATTGCTTGATCCTCAAGTATGGAGGATAAAAACAAACTGAACGTTGTAGGCAATAAAAGAATCTTAAATCTACGTAAAACACGAATATAAAAACTGTAAAAATAGAATGTTTCCGACAATAATATGATCCTAAATCTACAGAAAAGAATTATTTGAAAATAAAAATTAGAATGTTTCAAAAAGTAATATAATTCTAAATATAGATAAAAGAATATGAAAACTAATATATAGAATGTTTTATATTGTAATATAATCCTAAATCTAGATAAAAGGTTTATATAAAAACAGTAAAAATATAATATTTAAACTGTACTGTGACCAATCATACACAGAGATAAAAGATTTATATAAACACTATAAAAATAGAACGTTTAAACTGTAATATAATTAGTCCTTATTGTGGAGGAAATGTTTATGTAAAAATACGATAAAATATTGTGCATCAAAAACGAAATATGAGCGTAAAAACCAGTAAACAAAATATCAGTCAGTGGAGACAAACATGGAGCTTATTAGAGTGTATAAATATGTGGATGTTAGAAGGATTAAAATCATTTGCAAGATGTTACAAAGTGAGTAACAGTGATTGGGCAGTCTACGAGAGAGAATAGCAGAAAAAAGGTGTCGCTGTGTTGTGTAGGTTCTATTTATGAGTCATCCGGTCCAGCACCAAGAAACTAGCTCAATAAAAACAGTGAGGATTTCCACATTAGACGTCTCTCCGCGTGCAAAAAAGAATCTGATATTTCTATCTAAAATGTTCAATGTCATTCTTCTGTTCCACACGAATGTTAATTGTTTTTGTTCTGTTCCACACACACACATTAGTCGAAATGTCTCTAGTTTCCGGTATAGTTATTTTCTCGTGCTAGAGCTTAGTCACGTTCTGTCATAATATTTCGCCTAAAACTCACAGGAGACTCATTAAGCTACGTTTTTGTACGTTCTTTCAGTTGAAGAGAACAAGAGCGGTCAGAGAGCTTGTTCGTGTCACATTTCAAATCAACCAATAATATGTTTATTTTTTGAATTAAGCACAAAGCTACACAATGGGCTATCTGTGCTCTGCCTACCACGGGTATCGAAACCCGGATTTTAGCGTGTAAGTCCGCAAACATACCGCTGAGCCACTGGGGAACAGTAATGTTTTCTACAAGTGCCCCAGATATCAATGAATTTGTCTAGTAGTCGACAAGAGGGGTAATTTTCCTTCATTGTTCTCGAAGAGCTGCAAAGGCAAATTCAGTTTTTACTGTTTCCAGTCTGCCAGACTATACATCAAAACTTATCAAAATCAGTTTTTACTGTTTCGAGTCTGCCAGACTACACATCAAAACTTAACAAAATCAGTTTTTACGGTTTCCAGTCTGCCAGACTATACATCTAAACTTAATAAAATCAGTTTTAACTGTTTCCAGTCTGCCAGACTATGTATCAAACTTCACACCTCGCCATTCTAACTCTGCATTATTCAGCCTTGGCTCGAGCCGTTTTATTTAGAGAACACGGGAGTCTTTTTTTGTTCGTTTTTGTTTCCTTTGGTTACAAACTCGTGTTAAAATGTCTTCATAATATCAAATAA
The DNA here is from genome assembly GCA_011833715.1 of Carcinoscorpius rotundicauda. Classification (NCBI taxonomy): domain Eukaryota; kingdom Metazoa; phylum Arthropoda; class Merostomata; order Xiphosura; family Limulidae; genus Carcinoscorpius; species Carcinoscorpius rotundicauda. Next base: position 80,264,142 of record CM022399.1, on the reverse strand, counting down.
TTATGAAAACATTTTAAAAACGCAGTCTTTATTATATATATATGTATATAATTTGAAATATGATGTGATCTTGTGTAGTGAGGCGAACAAGCTTAATGCAATGAAAAAGAAGTCGGGACTTTAAGATTGTTTGTTTGTTTGTTTGTTTTGGAATTTCGCACAAAGCTACTCGAAAGCTATCTGTGCTAGCCGTCCCTAATTTAGCAGTGTAATACAACACACCACCCACCGATAACTCTTGGGCTAATTTTTATCCAACAAATAGTGGGATTGACTGTAACATTATAACGCCCCCACGGCTGGGAGGGCGAAAACTACACACTGCTGTCTTGTCTTCAGCACACAAATATCTGATGCTCAACGCCACACGCGCTCTCGAGCTCCATCTTACAGAGTTGTATATTTATATTTCGTATCGATTTCAAGTCAGTGTAATGTTAACATGATTGTCTCTTGTTCTTTGCAACAAGTGTTATATTGATATAATTGTTTCTTGTTCTTTGAAACAAGTGTTATATAAACATGAGTGTCTCTTGTTCTTTGCTCCAAGTGTTACATTAATACGAATTCTCTTGTTCTTTGTAACAAGCGTCACATTAAAATTAGTGTCTTGTTCTTTGTAACAAGTGTTACATAAACACGAGTTCTCTTGTTCTTTCAAACAAGTGTTACATAAACACGAGTTCTCTTGTTCTTTGTAACAAATGTTTACGAAATGTAACAGAAAATACACAACAAGCCAAATTATCTGATATTTTAAAAATGGTATTGATGAGAATGGCAGCTAAGAAGAGTAAATTCAAATTATAAAAACCATTAAAATATTTAAAATACTTCATTCAATTTCAAATATCACACTGGAACCTGGCATGACAAAATACTGTTCTGAATGATATCTTGGATACGTAATTTTGAACGATAAATCAATATAGTTTCTAACGGTAACATCTTTCACGCTTTCATCTAAATGAGTATTGTCACGTGATCACCAAACCAACAAAGAGAACGTCACAAGACAAGAAGCGGCGTGATTAGTAACCGCATCTATGAAAAACGAATGACCGAGTAGCTGATTAATGTTACAAGCTCCGTACACTTCAAAACACGATAAAAAGTAAATCCTAATTTGTAAGTTTCTTTACACATTATTAAAAAAAACAAAAACTATACCTTATGATTTGTTACATGAGTTTTCGGTTACAAGAAATCGCGGTTAAAGTTAACATAAGCTTTATCAGTGTACACTTTTATGAACTAATGCTAATGTTTGAAATTTTAAAGGGTCCAGATAAGTGGTTACTTTGGTATTACTTTATTTATGAATAGATTTCCTTCAAATTGTGATGTTTTATTACACAGTGGTACCTTGGTTTTCTAATTTAATCCATTCCAGAAGGCTGTTCGAAAACCGAATCAATTTTTCTCATAAAAAATACTGTAAATTAAATTAATCCGTTTGCAACCTCCAAATATTACGTCATCAGTCGGGTTACTTCGGGCCACGACAGCTTGCTTCGGGAACCGAGTTTTTGTTCGACAACCGAAACATTTTTTTTAAACAAACAATATATTCGAAAACTGAATCGTTTGAGAAGGTAGTGTTTTGAAATTTGAAATTTTTGTTTGAAGCTAGTTCTAAGTTATCAAAAAAACTATAACATTAGAGTTCATCACAAGAAAGGTATTGTCCTAGGGTTTAACCTGACGTCTAACTCAAGTTCCAAAATTAAACAAAAGAAGCTGAAAAGTAATTTTAAAATACAGAACTTAGTGTCGTTCTTATTAGAACGTTAATTTGATTAACCTAGGTAAAACGGTTAGGCCTATCTTAAGCTTAAGGAACCTTATTTAAATAATTATGTGTTATAAACTTTACAGTTTTATTCTTGCTGTATTAAAATTCCTTGACAGAAGATTTATAGTTTCGATCTGTTAAACAAACATAAACCTACCACTGAAATATTTCTTAAATACTACTTTAACCTAACAGTAACGAATGCAACTGAATTTTTGTAAGCCCGATGACGTCTTTTCCGACCAACAGAAATAAGATTATTACGCTTATTATCTTCACAGGTGTTGTGTGTTTTTTTAAAAACAAAATCACAAAAATATTTTAATATGTTAATGAAGACAATGATGATAAACTCCAGATTATTTAAATTTAAAATTAAAGTTATTTACTTATCTCTACTTTAATGATAAAGAAGATTGATTTGGTAACAATGAAATTAATCTCGATTCCATGAAAATTTAAAGTCAGGCCTATACCTCTTGTGGCCATATTGCTCATTGGCGCATTGGAGTTTTATTTGCATGTACATATTTGGAAATAAAGAATTGTAAAAAAAAAATCATACAAATATTGTTACTATTAAGTAATATAGTAAAACCAGTTAACATACGGAAATAACACAAATGTGTTTAAGAAATGCAACAGAAAATACATAACAAGCCGAAATATCTGATAATTTAAAAATGGTACTGATGAGAATAGCAGCTAAGAATAATAAATTCAAATTATAAAAATGATTAAAATATTTAAAAGACTTAATTCAATTTCAAATATCACACTGGAACCTTGCATGACAAAATACTGTTCTGAATGATATCTTGGGTTCGTAATTAAGAACTGTAAATCAATATAGTTTCTGACGGTAACGTCTTTCACGCTTTTATCTAAATAAGTATTGTCACGTGATCACAAAACCAACAAAGAGAACGTCACAAGACAAGAAGCGGCGTGATTTGTAACCGCATCTATGAAAAACGAATGACCGAACAGCTGATCAATGTTACAAGCTCTGTACATTTCAAAACACGATAAAAAAGTAAATCCTAATTTCCTAATTTTTAAGTTTTTTTACACAATAGGAAAAAGACATAACTATACCTAATGTTTTGTTACATCAGTTTTTGGTTATAAGTAATCGCGGTAAAAACTTACAAAAGGTTCAGCAGTATAAACTTTTTTAAACTTATGCTTATGTTTGAAATATTAATGGTTCCAGATAAAGTGGTTACTTTAATATTACTTTATTTGTGAATAGATTTCCTTTAAATTGTGATATTTTATTACACAGTGGTACCTCGGTTCTCGAATTTAACCCATTCCAGAAGGCTGTTCGAAAACCGAATCAATTTTTCTCATAAAAAATACTGTAAACTAAATTAATCCATCAGAAACCTCCAAAAATTACTTATTACGTCATCAGTCGGGTTACTTCGGGCCACGACAGCTTGCTTCGGGAACCGAGTTTATGTTCGACAACCGAGACATTTTTTTTAATCAAACAATATATTCGAAAACTGAATCGTTTGAGAAGGTAGTGTTTTGAAATTTGAAATTTTTGTTTGAAGCTAGTTCTAAGTTATCAAAAAAACTATAACATTAGAGTTCATCACAAGAAAGGTATTGTCCTAGGGTTTAAACTAACGTTTAACTCAAGTTCTAAAATTAAACAAAAGAAGGTAAAAAAGTAATTTAAAAATACAGAACTTAGTGTCGTTCTTATTGGAACGTTAATTTGATTAACCTAGGTAAAACGGTTAGGCCTACCTTATGATTAAGGAACCTTATTTAAATAATTATGTGTTATAACTTTACAGTTTTATTCTTGCTGTATTAAAATACCTTGACAGAAGATTTATAGTTTCGATCTGTTAAACAAACATAAACCTACCACTGAAATATTTCTTAAATACTACTTTAACCTAACAGTAACGAATGCAACTGAATTTTTGTAAGCCCGATGACGTCTTTTCCGACCAACAGAAATAAGATTATTACGCTTATTATCTTCACAGGTGTTGTGTGTTTTTTTAAAAACAAAATCACAAAAATATTTTAATATGTTAATGAAGACAATGATGATAAACTCCAGATTATTTAAATTTAAAATTAAAGTTATTTACTTATCTCTACTTTAATGATAAAGAAGATTGATTTGGTAACAATGAAATTAATCTCGATTCCATGAAAATTTAAAGTCAGGCCTATACCTCTTGTGGCCATATTGCTCATTGGCGCATTGGAGTTTTATTTGCATGTACATATTTGGAAATAAAGAATTGTAAAAAAAAAATCATACAAATATTGTTACTATTAAGTAATATAGTAAAACCAGTTAACATACGGAAATAACACAAATGTGTTTAAGAAATGCAACAGAAAATACATAACAAGCCGAAATATCTGATAATTTAAAAATGGTACTGATGAGAATAGCAGCTAAGAATAATAAATTCAAATTATAAAAATGATTAAAATATTTAAAAGACTTAATTCAATTTCAAATATCACACTGGAACCTTGCATGACAAAATACTGTTCTGAATGATATCTTGGGTTCGTAATTAAGAACTGTAAATCAATATAGTTTCTGACGGTAACGTCTTTCACGCTTTTATCTAAATAAGTATTGTCACGTGATCACAAAACCAACAAAGAGAACGTCACAAGACAAGAAGCGGCGTGATTTGTAACCGCATCTATGAAAAACGAATGACCGAACAGCTGATCAATGTTACAAGCTCTGTACATTTCAAAACACGATAAAAAAGTAAATCCTAATTTCCTAATTTTTAAGTTTTTTTACACAATAGGAAAAAGACATAACTATACCTAATGTTTT
>CM022399.1:80230877-80259379 GCA_011833715.1 Carcinoscorpius rotundicauda | reverse complement strand
GTAAGTTTTAAAAATTTCGAAAAATACAAGTTTTAAATAAAATTGCAAGCAGATATGGGAGATTATTTGAATCATCTATTTTTGATAGAAGAACCATCAGTTGTTTGAAAAATTATTGTGAATGTATATATGAAACTACTAGGTTGGAGAATAACTGGTAAACCCTGGAAAGATTTGTATTACACTACAGAATGTCTATTATGTTTTCAAAAATGGCAGTGAAGGAATAAGATATTTAGTTTTCAATGATACTGAAAACAAAAAAGGTTTTCTTTAAACAGTTTCTGTAGTTGGCATCATAATATTCAATATGCACTAGAACATGATTTAGTATAAAATGTTTCTTACTGAATATATTAAACTTCACAAATACAGCTTATAGGAAAAAAAATAAAAATTGTGTTTACTTGAATTTCGATAAAGTCCACAGAGCTAGATTCACGCAGTCATTCTGGCAACACAGCAAAGCTGGTTGGGAGAAACTGTAGATTGGCTCATAGAAGGCAAGATGAAAGCTATACACGAAGAGTGAAGTGCCATCATTAATATTGGCTTCTGACCTTGGTTTTGAGTAATGTACAGCAAATGTACAGGTTATTTTCATGCTTAAATTTTAATGCCATTTTCTTCTCCACTTCAATGGTGTTAATTATAAAAAGCACAGTTGATCAATATAAATCTTTTTCTCTCCAGGGACTGGTGCATTCTCTTTAAAATTCTCAAGGATTAGAAGGGCTTAAAGCTTCTTTGTTTATGCAAACAAATACAAAATTAAAGAAGCCCTACATATACAAGAACTAAATCCATAATTAAACCAATGTAAAGGAAGAGGTATATAGACATCTGTTCAATATTAGTTGTTAATTTCAAGATTGGTGGATTCTTGGATTTGAAGTGAAGACTTTATAGATCTAATCTTACCCTAAAATAGATGATATTGTCCCATAAGAAGGTTTTAGATGTGATTCACTTATCAAGTATGGTCTGCCTTGCCTTAGCCACTTTAAACTCACGGACACACACTTGTTTACCCACTTTACTCTGGTGAGACTGAGTTGCTTTTGCTTACTCTGGTTAGAACTACTTTCCTCTCATGCTCTCTCCCACTTGGATGTGCACCTTTCAATTTTTGCACTTTTGTCTTGTCATTCCACTTGTGTATAAAGAAAAAATATGCAGATCTATTTCTCGTTTTTAGGGGGCCCTTTCGACACTTTCAGGGCTACCTTCTTTGTTCCCTCAACCCAGACCCTCATTCTCAGTGTCGGATTCTAGTAAATCTTGTGAGAGGAGGGAAATACCATATCAAAAGTTACAAATTTTTGTACTGACAAAAATGTATTTTTGGTAGGTACTTTCCTTCATCACACTCCCTCCCCACTACTATGGAGCTGATACCTTCTATCAAACTATGAAGTGATGGTGTGGTAGAAGAGTGTCGAGGGAGCCACATGCATCTTATGAGCATATCATGCCGCTGTTAGTTAAGAGATGATGCATTATTTGAGAGACATGTTGGAATATAGTAATTCCAGCAGGGGAGGGCAGAAGGTTTGTAGCATGAGTAAGCTAACAGTTTATGTAGAGGGCAGCACGATAAGAGAGTAGCAAATCTCTATATATGCACACCCTTATAAGTTTATTGAGTAATTACATTCCCATTGTTTGTTTTTTTCAAACACTATCATGACTTGTTCTGAATTACACTAATTGATACCAAGTTTCGTTTGGAGAGGAAATAGAAATGTTATCGATTTTACTATGGATTGAGAATATATACAGACATTGATAAATTTCCTAACCACATGTGGAATTATTAATGTTGGAAGAATGGGTAGATATAAGTCCTTTTTTATTGGTTTATTTCGTATGAGAAGTATTTTTGTTTAAAATGTTTTAAATCAACTTGAAAAGAAATTGTTTTGGGAAATAAATTTTTCTGAACATGTTGTTGGAGTAGAAGTATTAAGTTAGATCTTTATTTTATTTTGATTGTTTTTTTTTCTCAAACTATTGTATTTGTGAACATTAGCTTAACTTGTTAGAGAAATTGCTATAGTGTGATAGCTACACAACCTGTTATACTTCTTGAAAAGTGAGCTTGAATGCACTGTTTTCCAATGAAGGTGTTTAATGTGTTTTGAATTTCAGATCCATTTCTCTGAGGAACTTGAAATTCCCGAATCAGACGAAAACATCAGCTTTGAGCAGGTAAGTTTTAAAAATTTCGAAAAATACAAGTTTTAAATAAAATTGCAAGCAGATATGGGAGATTATTTGAATCATCTATTTTTGATAGAAGAACCATCAGTTGTTTGAAAAATTATTGTGAATGTATATATGAAACTACTAGGTTGGAGAATAACTGGTAAACCCTGGAAAGATTTGTATTACACTACAGAATGTCTATTATGTTTTCAAAAATGGCAGTGAAGGAATAATATTTAGTTTTCAATGATACTGAAAACAAAAAAGGTTTTCTTTAAAACAGTTTCTGTAGTTGGCATCATAATATTCAATATGCACTAGAACATGATTTAGTATAAAATGTTTTCTTACTGAAATATATTAAACTTCACAAAATTACAGCTTATAGGAAAAAAAATAAAAATTGTGTTTACTTGAATTTCGATAAAGTCCACAGAGCTAGATTCTCCCAGTCATTCTAGCAACATAGCAAGCTGGTTGAGAGACACAGTAGACTAGATCATAGAAGGCAAGATGAAAGCTATACACGAAGAGTGAAGTGCCATCAATTAATATTGGCTTCTGACCTGGTTTTGAGTATGTACAGCAAATGTACAGGTTATTTTCATGCTTAAATTTTAATGCCATTTTCTTCTCCACTTCAATGGTGTTAATTATAAAAAAGCACAGTTGATCATATAAATCTTTTCTCTCCAGGGACTGGTACATTCTCTTTAAAATTCTCAAGGATTAGAAGGCTTAAAGCTTCTTTGTTTATAATGCAAACAAATACAAAATTAAAGAGCCCTACATATACAAGAACTAAATCCATAATTAAACCAGATGTAAAGGAGAGAGTATTATAGACATCTGTTCAATATTAGTTTGTTAATTTCAAGATTGGTGGAGTCTTGGATTTGAAGTGAAGACTTTATAGATCTAATCTTACCCTAAAATAGATATATTGTCCCATAGAAGTTTTAGATGTGATTCACTTACCAAGTATGGTCTGCCTTCCTTAGCCACTTTAAACTCACGGACACACACTTGTTTACCACCACTTTACTCTGTGAGACTGAGTTGCTTTTTGCTTACTCTGGTTAGGACTACTTTCCTCTCATGCTCTCTCCCACTTGATGTGCACCTTTCAATTTTGCACTTTGTCTTGTCATTTCCACTTGTGTATAAAGAAAAAATGTGCAGATCTATTTCTCGTTTTTAGGGGGCCCTTTCGACACTTTTCCAGGGCTACCTTCTTTGTTCCCTCAACCCAGACCCTCATTCTCAGTGTCGGATTCTAGTAAATCTTGTGAGAGGAGGGAAATACCATATCAAAAGTTACCAATTTTTGTACTGACAAAAATGTATTTTTGGTAGGTACTTTCCTTCATCACACTCCCTCCCCACTACTATGGAGCTGATACCTTCTATCAAACTATGAAGTGGATGGTGTGGTAGAAGAGTTCGAGGGAGCCACATGCATCTTATGAGCATATCATGCGCTGTCAGTTAAGAGATGAATGCATTAGTTGAGAGACATGTTGGAATATAGTAATTCCAGCAGGGAGGGCAGAAGGTTTGTAGCAGGAGTAAGCTAACAGTTTATATGTAGAGGGCATCACGATAGAGAGTAGCAAATCTCATATATATGCCACACCCTTATAAGTTTATTGAGTAATTACATTCCGCATTGTTTGTTTTTTCAAACACTATCATGAGTTGTTCTGAATTACACTAATTGATACCAAGTTTCGTTTGGAGAGGAATAGAATGTTATCGATTTTACTATGGATTGAGAATAGATACAGACATTGATAAATTTCCTAACCACATGTGGAATTATTAATGTTGGAAGAATGGGTAGATTAAGTCCTTTTTATTGGTTTATTTCGTATGAGAAGTAGTTTGTTTAAAATGTTTTAAATCACTTGAAAAGAAATTGTTTTGGGAATAAATTTGTTCTGAACATGTGTTGGAGTAGAAGTATTAAGTTAGATCTTTATTTTATTTTGATTGTTTTTTTTCTACAAACTATTGTATTTGTGAACATTAGCTTAACTTGTTAGAGAAATTGCTATAGTTGATAGCTACACAACCTGTTATACTTTCTGAAAAGTGAGCTTGAATGCACTGTTTTCCAATGAAGGTGTTTAATGTGTTTTGAATTTCAGATCCATTTCTCTGAGGAACTTGAAATTCCCGAATCATACGAAAACACAGCTTTGAGCAGGTAAGTTTAAAAATTGCGAAAAATACAAGTTTTAAATAAAATTGCAAGCAGACTATGGGAGATTATTTGAATCATCTATTTTGATAGAAGAACCATCAGTTGTTTGAAATATTGTGAATGTATATATTGAAACTACTAGGTGGAGAATAACTGGTAAACCCTGGAAAGATTTGTATTACACTACAGAATGTCTATTATGTTTTCAAAAATGGCAGTGAAGGAATAAGATATTAGTTTTCAATGATACTGAAACAAAAAAGGTTTTCTTTAAAACGTTTTCTGTAGTTGGCATCATAATATCAATATGCCTAGAACATGATTTAGTATAAAATGTTTCTTACTGAATATATTAAACTTCACAAATACAAGCTTATAGGAAAAAAAAATAAAATTGTGTTTACTGAATTTCGATAAAGTCCACAGAGCTAGATTCACGCAGTCATTCTGGCAACACAGCAAAGCTGGTTGGGAGAAACTGTAGATTGGCTCATAGAAGGCAAGATGAAAGCTATACACGAAGAGTGAAGTGCCATCATTAATATTGGCTTCTGACCTTGGTTTTGAGTAATGTACAGCAAATGTACAGGTTATTTTCATGCTTAAATTTTAATGCCATTTTCTTCTCCACTTCAATGGTGTTAATTATAAAAAGCACAGTTGATCAATATAAATCTTTTTCTCTCCAGGGACTGGTACATTCTCTTTAAAATTCTCAAGAATTAGAAGGGCTTAAAGCTTCTTTGTTTATATGCAAACAAATACAAAATTAAAGAAGCCCTACATATACAAGAACTAAATCCATACTTAAACCAATGTAAAGGAAGAGAGTATTATAGACATCTGTTCAATATTAGTTGTTAATTTCAAGATTGGTGGATTCTTGGATTTGAAGTGAAGACTTTATAGATCTAATCTTACCCTAAAATAGATGATATTGTCCCATAAGAAGGTTTTAGATGTGATTCACTTACCAAGTATGGTCTGCCTTACCTTAGCCACTTTAAACTCACGGACACACACTTGTTTACCCACTTTACTCTGGTGAGACTGAGTTGCTTTTGCTTACTCTGGTTAGGACTACTTTCCTCTCATGCTCTCTCCCACTTGGATGTGCACCTTTCAATTTTTGCACTTTTGTCTTGTCATTCCACTTGTGTATAAACGACAAAAATGTGCAGATCTATTTCTCGTTTTTTAGGGGGCCCTTTCGATACTTTCCAGGGCTACCTTCTTTGTATCCCTCAACCCAGGACCCCTCATTCTCCAGTGTCTGATTCTAGTAATCTTGCATGAGAGGAGGGAAATACCATATCAAAAGTTACAAATTTTTGTACTTGACAAAAATGTATTTTTGTAGGTACTCTTCCATTCATCCCACTCCCTCCCCCACGACTATGGGATGATACCTTCTATCAAAACTATGAAGTGATGGTGTGGTAGGAAGAGTGTCGAGGGAGCCACATGCATCTTATGAGCATATCATGCCGCTGTTAGTAAGAGATGAGCATTATTGAGAAGACATGTTGGAATGATAGTAATTCCAGCAGGGGAGGGCAGAAGGTTTGCTATGCATGAGTAAGCTACAGGTTATATGTAGAGGCAGCACGATAAGAGAGTAGCAAATTTCACATATATGCACACCCTTACAAGTTTATTGAGTAATTTCCCATTTTTTTGTTTTTTTCAAACATTATGATGAGTTGTTCTGAATTACACTAATTGATACGAAGTTTCGTTTGGAGAGGAAATAGAAATGTTATCCATTTTACTCTGGATTGAGAATATATACAGACATTGATAAATTTCCTTACCACATGTGGAATTTTTAATGTTGGAAGAATGGGTGGATATAAGTCTTTTTTATTGGTTTATTTCGTATGAGAAGTATTTTTGTTTAAAATGTTTTTAAATCAACTTGAAAATAAATTTATCTGAACATGTTGTTGGAGTAGAAGTATTAAGTTAGATCTTTTTTATTTTTTTTTCTCAACCTTTTTTTTGTAAACATTAGCTTAACTTGTTAAAGAAATTGGTATACTGTGACAGCTACACAACCTGTTTTACTTCTTGAAAAGTGAAATTGAATGCACTGTTTTCTAATGAAGGTGTTTAATGTGTTTTGAATTTCAGATCCATTTCTCTGAGGAACCTGAAATTCCCGAATCAGACGAACACATCAGCTTTGAGCAGGTAAATTTTAAAAATTTGGAAAAATACAAGTTTTAAATAAAATTGCAAGCAGATATGGGAGATTATTTGAATCATCTATTTTTGATAGAAGAACCATCAGTTGTTTGAAAAATTATTGTAAATGTATATATGAAACTACTAGGTTGGAGAATAACTGGTAAACCCTGGAAAGATTTGTTTTACATCACAGAATGTCTATTATGTTTTCAAAAATGTCAGTACAGGAATAAGAGATTTAGTTTTGAATAAATTTAAAAACAAAAAAGATATTTTATTTAACAGTTTTTGCAGTTGAGAACATAATGTTCATTATGTACTAGAACATAGTTTAGTATAAATATTTCTTAGTGAATATTTTAAACTTCATAAATACAGCTTATAGGTAAAGAAATGAAAAAAAAAATAAAAAATTGTGTTTACTTGAATTGAAGTCCACAGAGCTAGATTCTCCCAGTGAATGTACCAACACAGCAAGCACGTTGGAAGACACAGTAGACTGTCTTATAGAAGGCAGGATGAAAGCAGTACACAAAGAGGTAAGTACCTTATTAATACTGGCATCTGACTTTGGTTTTGAAAAATGTACAGCAAATTTACAGGTTATTTTCATGCTTAAAAATTTTGTTTTCCACTTCAAAGGTGTTAATTACGAAAAACACAGTTGATCAATAAAATATTTTTTTCTCCAGGGACAGGTGCATTCTCTTTAAAATTCTTAGGGGCTGGAAGGGAGTAGAGCTTCTTTGTTTACATGTAAATAAATGCAAAATTGAAGAAGCCCTACTTTTTCAAGAACTAAATCCATAATTAAACCAAGTGTAAGGGAATACGTTATTAATTTGTTCAGGAAAAAAGTAACATCAAACTCCTGGGCTCCCTACAATCTTGTATTTGTTTACACTCTCGTTTCTAAGCCGAGTTTCTCGCAACTCAAGATTCTCCCAAAACTCATATAAGGTCTGGTAAATGAGGTAGCCATTGACATAGAAAGTGGTGTGTGAATGATTTAGTCTGTGTAAGTACTCATCCAAAATGTATTTCATATGTTTACCAATAACCAAAGGGGCACCCTCTGCATGAAAATTGTAGTGTCACATTTGTTGCTGCAGAATGGGAGAAACATGCTGGTTGTGTAAGCATTTCACGGTATTGTGCAGTCCTTGTGAGAAGTAAGGAATTTAACATAAATTATGTATTATAATATTATTATCAGTCATGTAAAGCATAGTTTTTATACCCTTCTATAGTATATAGTTACAGAGCCATAAACTATAAAATCAGAATCTTCCTGCCTGCCACATATTCTCTTTAACAAATTGCTAGTAGTTCTTAATGACATTTTACATAATGCTATTTATCACCAATAATATGCAATATTGTGTTCTTTTCCATTCCGAAAATTGTCTCATTAGCTTTCAGTTCAAACTTTATTCTCATGGTAAAAAAATTTGTCAACAAAAGACTTGTAATGGTTATTGAAAATTTATATTTTGAGAAGGTACAGAAAAAAATTGTAGAATGGATAGAAAAGATCAGTCAGGAGTCACAGGCTTGTTCATTGTGACTGAGCCCATTGCAAGAAGATTAATCCTAAACCATTTGTACCACTCCATTCATAATATTATGTTTTGACATGTTTTGCATTTGTAAAAGTAAAATAGGTGGATCCTTCAGCCAGTTACCTTCATTTACTTGATGGTCAGTTAATCTCAAAATAAACTGATTTTATCTGCATCAAACTTTACCATCTTTACCTATCAATTTTCAATAAAAATATTTTCATTGGTTGATGGAAAAAACAATATGGTTTATACATGTTATGTCCAGTTGATTGTCTCTCTTACAGTTGAACTTGTTTTTCTTCATTGTACACAGTTTCTGTTTTGCTTTGGCATCACTTTGGTCAAGTGTGAAGTCATGACAAATTTTTTAATCACAGTTATGTTCATCTTTTCATACAAATTTGCAATTTATAATATAATTATTATGTAAATACCAACATGAAATATTTTTGAAGAACTATTCTGTACCATTATTATATAATAACTCTTTGATAAATGGAAAGTCATAGGCTTTTTACAGGAGACTTACTGTAAAAAATAATTAAACATCTTATGGTCAGATTCTGTTTGATAGGGTTCTTTTCAGAAATGGCACCTGACTGAAGCAGTTAGTGTAATTGGCTCCTTCATTCTAGAAAAGTACAATCTAATCAGCAGACATATAAAAATAGTTTATGTATAATTGACAGGTGCTGCACCAATATTTTAACTCTTCAATGATGTTTACAAACGCTACTAGAATTTTATGCCTCTTGCCTCCTCCTTTATTTGACAACCACTGAAGTGGCAGGCAAAGCAATGCCAAAGATATCCTCTTAAAATTTTAGAAATGTTTGCAATATCAAACAATATTGAGAATGTCCTTTAAAACCTCAGAAATGTTTACAGCACAAACCAGTACTGAAGAAATTCTCTTAGAATACCAGATATGTTGGCAATATAAAACAATATTGAGGATATTGCCCAGACAGCCCAAAGTGTTACTTTGTGTTTTACTTCAAACAAAGTTACCATCTCTATAATTTACTACCTCTAAATAAGAGATGCCTAGCACAGGTAGCCTTTGATTAGCTTTATTGAAAATGCACAAACAAAGCAAGTGGTCACCAACTGACTTGGTAAGAAATACTCTCAGGTACTTTTTTTGCATTTATTAAATGCTAAAATTTATAACTGTTTCAGTCAGAGTGTAGAAAAGTGTGTAGTGACACTCTGTGTTAATTACATTTAAATTATTGGCTTAGTGTCCTTTTGCAGATCTGAATGAAATGTTGTGTTAGCACAGATGCTTTAGTGTTTAATTTTAAAAGGTTACGTTTTTGTGATTATTTCAGATTGCTCTACTCAGACAACAGCAGGATGCCTTTCATAAACACCAGAATATTGTGATAATCTTACTTCTGTGTACTGTTTTTCTTCAAGTATTTTTAATTACAAACTATCATTTTTCTTCCTAAATACACTGTGCTGCTTCGTTGGGTGAATCTTTCAATAAAGGTACTTAGGTTTCATGTTACAAAGTGCTGTATAAAAAAGTAATTTTTATTAAATGCTTTTGGTGTATATATATATGTATAAATTTAAAGAAATATATTTTTCATTAATTTATAATTTACTTTATTCACTCCCCAACCTAAATGCACTGTGAGTATGAAAACATTACTTCCTGGTCAGAGGTCATTCTTGCTGTTCATAGAATATCAGTATTTTCAGAAAAAAGGCCAGTTAAAATGTGTATAATTGCAGATAAACACTAGTTTCAAATTAAAGATTAATCATGAAGTTGGTAATTTTTTAAGTTTCAGGTTAAAAAATATCAGTCACAATATCATTAGTTTCTGGCTAAAGAGTAGTTGTAATGTCAGTAGCATATTAATACTTTCAGATTAGGTGCCAGTTATAATATTGGTAAAATATCAATAGTTTTCGGTGAGGTTAATTGTAATGAGATTAAAATACCATTAGTTTTAAGTTTGTTCATTTGTAAAGTCTCCAAGATATCAGTTGTTTCAGGTTAATTCAATTGTAAAGTCATTACGATAACAAGAGTTTGAAGTCAGAGATCAGTTGTAATGAGAATAGTATATCAGTAATTTCAGCAAATAAATCAGTCATAATATCTGTAGGATATTCATAATTTCAGGTTAAAGGTCAGTAGAATATTTATGTTTTATGTTATAAATCAGTTGTAATGACGGTAGTTCCTAGTTAGAGGCAAGTGTTAGCTCATGCTGAAAACTATGAAAACAATAATATGAATGAATAAGACATTATGTTAAAGGGAAATGTACATCTTCTTTCGCATGCAAAAGTGTGGGACATTATTTTTACATTTAGACTCGTTTGATTAAAGGTTTAAAAAATACCTGTAGTGTTTTTAATTGTGAACTGATTATATTTAAAAGCAAGTATTAATTTTAATAAAATACAATTTACCTGTTTCATGAAACAAATCTAATCATTACTAAATGATAGCATCTGAAATGTCATTACTTAGTTTCCAAATGCCATTGGTGTTCAACAATAATATCAGGGAATTATAATCTTTGTCTTGTTTATGAAACATATCTGAATAAACTGAATTGTCATTACTTGGTTCCTGTTTATAGATATTTATTTAAACTTATTATAGAGTTAATTATATCTTTTGTAAACAAATAAACAAATCTAAACTTAATCGTGATTGTATGAACTTTTATTTCTTCAGTTCCCACATGTCATCAGAATATAAGAATAACAGAGTATCACGGACTAGTTTATTTGAAATCAAGTAGTAGAAAAACCTGTCATCCCATTTTTTCCTTTCACCTCAAAAAAAACTTCAAGATTTTTGACTGAAAAAAAATAATATTGCCAGTTTTTATCCTGGTTAGTGAAAGGTTATGTAGCTTAAAACAAATTTTTTAATCTAATGTTTCTGTCATAAATTATGTGTTTTGTTTCTTTCCTAATTTTAAAGTTTTTAAATATGTGTACTTTTATGCACATATAATAATACAAATCGAATTTGGCACAACTAAATAAATCTTATAAAGAACTCTTTAGTAAGTGTAGAGGTTTATTTCAGTATGAACTTTATATTATGTCTTTGTAAACTTGATGCTACAACTGTGTCATCATGTTTATTTTGTATGTGTTTAGAGCTGCTGAACAGCTGTAACTGAAGAATTCTAAATGCAACTAATACTTGGAAATATGTATATACATCATCATCATGGTTTGGTTGTTCTCTTAGTGCATGGTATTTAAGAATGTATAATTTTCAGCAGATTGCCCAATGTGGCTTTACTCTAAGAAAACGTGTATAATTTTAGAACATGTGGTTGTTATCTTACATGGAAGTAAGTGATCTGTGATTCTTTATTATTTGTAAATACTGTTCATATAAAGATAAAAACATATAAACAATGAATATTTTTCAGTACTACACTAACTGTGGACATTTTATTATAGTACTGAATTGTCTTTTAAAAACATATAAAAATAAGTTGTTGTTTTTTCTGTTGATAGGAGGGTTATAGCTGTATTGACTAAGTATGTTAGAGATTTGAAAAGTAGATTAAAAAAATATGTGGATCTGTTAGCAGAGAAATGGTATGTGAGATGTATGTATCAGTTTGAAACAAAGGGATATATGAGTGATATATTGATTCAAGTAGTTATGATATGATATTTGAAGTTTACTGTTAACAAATGGTTGAAATTATATGAAAATGTAAGTAATTCATATAAAAATCTTATTTTTTGATATGTTCTCTTTTTAGTGTTTCCTTTGATCCTGAAGATCCAACCAACTACTCATATGTTGTACAAACTACTAACTAGTTCTTCAGGAACACTTCAATAACAGTTTGGTTTGATTTACCTGAAAATAAGTTGAAGAATCCAAATACCTGGTCACTGTCGTGTGTGTGTCATTTTCACGTGCTACAGACTCATCATTAATTATGAAATTAAACTTCATGTATTTTTGTGAATTATTGTTATGCTGTTTATACATGAGTTTAAAGTTATTTTTCAAATATTCTTGTTAATCAAAATATTTCCTAGAGAATGATGATTTAGGCACAAATTGTACTGTGATAATGTTTTAAGGATTTAATGTGTGTTTTTATCAATTTCAAAATAACCAATTTATTGTGTAAGAATATTCTGTAAATAAAAATTTCGTTTACATGATTCTAACAAACAGTTTTCTGTGCTATCTGTAATCTTGTAATAAAAGTACATATTCAGCTTCAAAGAGTATAATACTGTGTTTTCTGTATTCTTGGTTGAAAAGCATTAAGTTATGAATTAGAAAAAATTAAAGAAACCAACAGATATTAAGAAAAGGTTTACTGTGGCAGACCTAACTACCTTTATCCTAATTTAAAGCTTGATGTTAAAATATTCAGAAAAACAGATAATGCACTGGGTCATCACTTATCATTCCAGAGAGGATTTTTTATTATTCTTTAACCAAATTAACATGGTAACAAGAAGTATAGTTTCTTCACTGAGTGTAGATAATAAATTGATAACAGCTGTTGTTAGCACTGTACCCCGTAGTGCCAGATATGTTTCAAAGTTGGTCTATGGAACTTGTTTACAATTACATTAACAACATACTTTTCATTAAAGTGGACACAGAGCATTCAAATATGTGCTAAATGTGATCTATGAGATTTGAAACCAGACTTGTTTATGGTTATGTAGACGATATATTGTTACAGTTGGTTATATTGACTCACAGCATCCAAACACAAACTGCAGGTGGTCAATAGGTTTTGAAACCAGACTTGTTTATGGTTATGTCGACAATATAGTGTAAGTTACAGTTAGTTGTGTTGACACACAGCATTCAAGGATGAGCTAAAGGTGGTCTGTAGAATTTGAAATGAGTTTTTATGGTTTTGTTAATAATATATTGTTAGTTACACTTGGTTATGTTGGCAAACAACATTCAACTATGTGCTAAAAGTGATCTATGGAATTTGTATCTATATTTTTTACCATGTATGGTGTTTCTTGTTTCTAAATATTCCATACAGCATAATAACAAATTATCCTGCATCAGTACAAAGTGTGATCCAGTTGTATGTATAATATTTTACATGAGTGAATCTAGTGTCACATTAATACATCTTCACATGACAAATTTCTTGAACTAAACCACAGTAACATTTCCACTTCTGTTTATGCTATATCTTCTCATTCCATAACTGAACAGCAAAGCTAAATTTCCTAATGGACATAATACACAGCTAACTGGAAAATAAGAAAGGTATATATGGCCTAAAAACCATATCTCTCTCAACAACTTACAGATGATTTCCTAAAGAATTTGTTTATTTTTATGTTATTCAAAGCTACACGAGGGTACCCGATTTTGCACTATAAGACAAGAGGGAAGGCAGCTAGTCATCACTACTAACTGCTAACTCTTGGGCTACTCTTTTACCAATTAATAGTTAGATTAATTGTCACATTATAATGCCTCCACAGCTGAAAGGGCAAGCATGTTTGGTGCGACAGGGTTTCAACCTACAACTCTCACATTACAAGATGAGTGCCTTAGACACCTACCTGTACCAGGTCTTCCTAAAGAAAGCCAAGAACTAAAGGTAAAGATCAAGAAAGTAAACCAGAGAACAATAAATCTAAAAAGAAAAAATATTATTGTTTGTTTTCTTTCAGATAAATATATCATATCTATGTACAGGTTCACATATGCACTTGAAAATGGCATTGAAACTTCAAAACGTATGCAGCCAGTATTTTAATGGTTATATACTGACCTGGATTAAAATGTAAATATAATCCAAAACCTAACAGCAAAATAATTAAATATTACAAACTGTAAAACAATCTAAGAAGAGTAAAAAGTTTAAAAACAAGAAAATAATAAACTTAGAAATAATAAAAGGTTCAAAAAAGGAAAAATAACATTAGAAGAGTAAAAACTATGGATTAAAAACAAGAAAATAATCGAAAAATAATATTATATTTTCTACCATTTTGAAAATATATTTTGGAATGAATAAAGCTGTTGTTTAATATTTAAAGAAAATATTATGGAAACAGTAAAACTGTAGTATAAAAACCGGAGAAATAGATTTTAAAGACAGTTTGGCCATAATCTAACATTTTAAAATGGACTATGATATGTATTAAAAATATTAAATCTGTAATTTGTGATCTACAATGAAACATCTTGAAAACAGTCAATGGACAGTTACTAACTGGGTAACTTCTTGTACGAAACTCTTTCATTTCAGTCTCATACAAAATATATAAGAATGTGACTGTAACTGAACCCATCTCAAACTTATGAGGAACTTCAAGTTTTGGAGCTTTAAGATCAGCACACGTGTCAGTAATAATCATTATCAAAAGCAAAGTCACTGATGACTGCTCTTATCTGTAAAAATTCCAATAAAGAGAATATAAGTTGTTTTTCACAAAGTTAAATGAAACAGTATTTATCTTCAAAGCATGAAATCTTTTGGCTGATGTAATTTTTACAAAAGAAAGGGAAAAGAAGAAGTCCAATGTTGTTAAAAGAATAATACAAGTTTGGTAAAACCATAAACTTCATTTTGAAGAATAGTTACTAATATAAAAAACAAAGTTCATTGATTTTATAGAATAATCTTATTGTGAAATAAACACCATCACTGCATTAATAATTTTGTTCTATGTTAAAATCTGATGTGAATGTTACTTCATAAAGTAGTGCCATATGTTACTGTCATTATGTTGACAATAATAGTATCTTTACAAAGAAAAATTAGAAAAATCTTGCACAACAGCACGCACACACAGAAAGAAAATCAGTATTTCATTATAACAGCACAATAATAAAAACATTTCATTAAAGCAGTGGAATAACAATACAGTTACACTATAAACAATAACTTGTGACCAAACAAGAGTGTATAATACTCTAATACACATACAAAACCATTTTATTTAGGAAAGATAAACATAAAATTTGAAATCACTTTTGTTATTTTAACTGTACCTTAATACAGAATATACTCGTTATATAATTGTGTCAACTTAACCTCACAGTACGAAAACTAATTTTATAAATTTTCTCCTTGATACGAAATCCATTCACAGTAATAACTTACTTGTTATATAATCACACAACCTTAACCTAAATTTACTGTTGTTATTTTGTACCAACACGAAACCATTCAACTGAAATAACATTTTCCTACATTGAAATGAAAATCCATTTCCGATAATGCTTACCTTTGTCGACATTTATAGCTATTACTTGATTGCCAGTTTTTCCTTTGCCCATCTAAGCATTGGTCTGATTTCTTTTTCTTGCTTGCTTCCAGTCCTTTATGTTTCACTAAATTACCCTTAGTTATATTGGTCTTGTGACATTCTTCACCTATGTCAATACACCCTCTATCTTGGTACTGTATATAAGCACCTCATTAAGATAATGTTATCACTTCTTGAAGACTGATTCTAAAACCAGCTTTTAGTGGGGAGAATGTCAGCAGAGGTAAGTATAATTGAAAATAAATTATCAGTTTAGAAAAATGTTAATTTCCAAAACAGAGTTATTTCTGCTTCCACTTAACTGGAATCCCACACTGAAAGATGGATGGACCAGTGAAAGCAGTATCCATGTGCATTGATCAAAGATGTACCAAGATAAGAGTGGTACCTGATGGGAGGAACAGGACAACATCTAGAACAGGTACTCGCCTCATCCTGAAGTTAGTTCATGTATTGATGGTGGTAAAGTACATGAGTAATCATCACAACAGACCAGCCCTAAACTGATAGTAGATGTTCCACAACTCACCGTTGGAACAGTGCAATAGGTGAACCAATTTTGCTGATTTTTTGAAAGCAAATCAAACTCGATTTATTCATTATCATGATCAGCAGATATGGAGAGGATTCTTTTTAGCATCACCATACACCAACCCTAAACAGATAGAAGACGTTCCACTCCTCAACACTGGAATTAATGGGTCTTACTTCCTATATCCCTTGATGGAGGCTAAAACAAGTTGGACCACAGTGTAACATATAGATATACTTTTGACTGGATCTTCATCTGTAGCTATAGAGCAGGGATGCAAGATAGCATTCCAGGGGTTGCAAGACAACCAGAAAAACTTAACCATTTTGGCATCTTAGGTAATATATAGAACTGCATGTATTGAACTGATTAATACAGGAGTTAACACTTAACTATTGCTATCTTATTTCAAATAAAAAATACAGTTTGTGGCTTCTGAATTCAATAATCTTTTCAAATATTTTTTCCAGTACATTCAGTCTGCTGTGTTACAAGGACAACTATAGTTTAAAAAATTTTAATTATCAGAGACATTGGAATAGATGTTTATCATCTGCTTTATGAAAATTGTGTTGCCACCCTGAAAGAAATCAATCTAGAATGACAGCATGTGGAGTGTTGATTTTGTTCACAAGGGTATTGAGAAAATTTCTAATAGCCTCGAGAACGAGAACATTTTTCATTAACAGATGAAGTATATTATTTAAATTAAAAGTATCATTTTTTTATAATTTATTCATGTTCATAAGTATCAATGAGCATTTTATTGCTCATGGACTGTACTAGGCAGTGACAGTTAAAGCTTGAAACATTTACAAGTAGTATAACAGGTGTAATTACTGTTCTTTCTTACACTTTAATCTTCAAGTTTTTATAATTTTTATTCTAAAGACTGTCAAAAAATGATAACTTAATCACTATTCCTCTTACCTAACACCACTAACCTGATGAAAGCATTATTTAATAAAAAAAAAAACTTGTCAAGAATTGTTCCTATAATTTTCTTGTTTTGGCCATCATATATAGTGGTAAGATAGAAATGTTAAGCATAGTTTTTATACAAGGTTAGTGTGTAGCTGCAAGGATCCACATTTTTGAGTCATTTGAATTTAGTTTTCATTTATTTTATCAAGTCAGATGGAACATTACCATATTCAATTCAAACAGAATTATTAAATATTGGTTACATTCAAACTGTTATTCTTTGTAATGTTTTCCATACTTTTTTCTACATGAAAAAGGGTTTTGTTGATACTAACATTTAAGAGAATTTGCATTTTTAAACTTAGTTCAAAACATACGTAATTGACCCATAAAGTAATTTGTAAGCTACTTTTTAGTTGTAAACAAAGAATTAGATTTTAAGTTATTTTTAAACACTTAAAAAATTTTGAAATTTTCTAAATTATTGAACTGTTTTTAATGCTTGTGGAAAGTTTTGTTTGGTTAGGCAAATTTATCAAATTACAGTTCAGATGAACAAAGTGATCAGATGACTGTAGATGTAGCAGAAGTGGTTATATCTTTTATTTATTATAGTACTTGAAACTTGGCCTGATGGCATCATAATTCACTTTTGTTTGGGATTTTACTGCAACTGCCTGTAATTCAAATTCCAAAGTAGCTTGTACTGTTTGGGTGCATAGATGTAATTCTGAATGGATTGAAACTGAAAAGTCATGACACTAAATGGGCTTGAATCAGAGGAAATAAGACCAAGAATTAAAATCTAGAACAGGTGTAATGCCAAAACAAGTTACCAACTGTTTTTGAAGTTTTTACTTTCGATACTAGTGTGTTCAGTTTAGTTCCTCTTTGAATAAATTTTGGTATTAGTCTTTTCTGTGTTATGACATCCAGCATTATTTTTTCTTTATAAGTGCTCATTATTATAAAAATGAGTAAACTGTCAGTTTGAAATACCTGTGGATGACTTTTTAATTTTATGTTGTGAACCCAAACAGTATGTATTTGGAATGTTATTATACCAATCTGCATGAACATTGTCAAACATTTTAAAGTAAGCTGCAAATTAAATAAGCAACTTTTCTAAATTTCTTTTGCTGTTTCAAAATTTTATTGAAGTTAATATCATATATTTTATGTTAGTTATTAAAAATATTCCTTTTTGACAGCAGAGCCACATGCAATATCTTATGCCCATTATCAGCTTTTAGGGATTAAACCAGTTATTTTGTGAAATTACTCAAAGATTTATCTATATTGTTTAAAGCTGATACTTGGATAGATGTTTAAATGCTATGAAACCCATGTTTCATATATTGAAATAATTTGATATTTACAAACATGGTTTCCATCACGATGAGATGTGATACTATGTACATTTTTCATAACAGTAGTGTTATCTTTTAGTGTATGCATTTCCTTCAGTGTATGAGCATTTCAAAATGTAATAAACTGATTTCTTGTAGTATTTCTTAATTTTAAAATGTTTTGAGGTAAAAAATGTTGCATGTCATAATATGGTTTATTACATTCTTGAAAAACAGCAGTAGGAATAACTTTCTGTTACACTAATTAACATACTACTATGTGCATATTTAATAATTAAAACAGTTTATGTTTTGGCAAGACAGACATCAACAGAGAGATTAAATCTTTATTCAGCTATGTAACAAGAGTCTAAAAATGGTTGTACATATGTATATCGTGAGTTTATAAATTATAAAGTTTAACATATTCAGATTTCATGTTTTAAAATAAGATTCCTTAAATTGTATGTGAATGTTCAAGGGCGGCCTTATTGCACCTTCATTATTTGTGATTTGTAAACATTGTGACATTGGCTTTCAAAAAGTCTGGTTTTGGTAATAGAACAATGAGTTTTCAAAATCTGGTAAAAATTTTGCAGACTTCTTTTTGGGAATTTTTAAACTTTTGGTTCAATAAATGTGTTTAAAAAGAATGCAGTTTTTTTTCCACTTTGTTTGTTAACTTGCATAAGAATAATTTCCAGATGCCTTAACATCTGGTAAATGAGTTTCATCTGTAAGTATTATGTCATTAAATTACAACACACACAAAAGAATTTTACAATCACATTTAGGCCGAGCACGGCCAAGTGATTAGGGTGATCAACTCAATCTTCTGGTCTCTAGTTTGAATCCCCATCCCTTTCTTGAATTTTCAGCAATGGGGGCATTATAATGTGATGGCCATTCCCACTATTCCTTGATTGAAAAAAAGAAAAAAGTAGCCCAAGACTTGGTAGTGGGTGGTAATGATTAACTGTTTTTTTTGCTGCTAAAATTAGGTACAGTTACTGCAGATAGCCTTCATGTAACATGGCACAAAATTCAAAGGAAACCAAACAATCATAATTAGATAACCCAAGTTTTTGACTTGAGCAGCAAATAAATTGGTTTATTTAACCTTATCATTATGACATTAAGAAGACTAAACTGCTAAAGATTTCCACATGACACTCAAATTATCAATTGAGGATAGAATATATAAAAGTTTCACGGAATCAATTTTATATTTTTTGTATACAGTGTGTATATTAAAGTTTATTTATAGCATTTTTCCATGAATTTGCTGAGAAAAAAACATTACTTTTGTAACTATATTTCATTGTAAAGTCTTTAGTCATACTTTGTTTTTGAAATATATATTCATATCTTACCACCATAATGACTAGTGCTTGTAGCAACTTTCGTCATTGAGGGTGGTTATAATTGTCACATGATACCTCTTATACATTCATTTTATGGTTGAGTCATTGTTGGTGATAAATAAGAAAATACCTCTTTCTGTCCCAACACACACATTTCTGTTATTTTGTATGTTCAACATTTTAATTATTGCAAGCTTTCTTTCTGTGAACAGAAGGGAAAGGAAATATTGTTGAATGTTCATTTTCAATTTTCTAGAAACACTTGAGAAATAATGTGTATAATACATTAGAATGTTCATACACATTTTTTATTTTTTAACATGTCAAATCAATTATTCAACTATGCTTGAGTAAAAACATGAAGTATCGGAAAAGAGAGGGCAAAAGTTGTAAACAAAACTAATTTTTTCGTTACAGGTGAAATAAAAGTCAGAGATAATTTCTCCTATCACTTAAAAGTTGAATTCAGTACAAATAAGTTTGCTTTTAATTTTAAAAAATCGTGGTAATCCCACTACTTAGTTGACAATTAGCTGCATAGATGGCAGTTGCTACTCATTACCATTACAGTTTGAACTGTTAATTTTTTACCGTGAAGATAATTAGAATAAAAACGTATCTTTATTCAAGTACTGTATATCCAGGTAAATTCCATATCATTTATGTGCAAATACATCTCAATAGTGTCCTTTTGATGCAAGTTCTTCAGAGGGTTATGAAGTTTATGTGAATTTATTGTGCTGAGTTAGAGAACAACTTTCTGTACCAACAGGAAAGCTCAAAAGGCAAGAACTTGTAAGTTATTTCAGATTGTTGAAACCAACCATCAGTTTCTTAGATTTTTTAAGGGCTGCTAACTTAGATGTGTAGCTAGAACACTGAATGATTTTCTTTACTGAAAAGACCACTTTAACTCTGAATAAGCCAAATAATTGGTATAAGACAACATAATTTTCACTTTGATAGATTGTTTAGGCAGAGTATTCATAATGAAACTTTGTAGAATGGGCAGTAACTGCCTGTTGTGGAAAGACAAGTGTAGAGGATGACGTTTCAAAAGTCTTGAAGATGAAAAGTGGAAGACTTTCGAAACATCATCCTGTACACTTGTGTCTCCATAACAGGCAGTTGCCATCAATTCTACAAAGATTCATCATAATTTTCGCTACCAAATATAGTGTTTGATAACTTTAAAGTAAGGATTACAATGCTTTTACAGTTGCTTATCTGTTATCTCATAAAATCTGTAGACATTCTTCTGTGAACAATAATAGTCAAAATGCCAGTAATGCTGATTTCTTTTAGTCAATGATTGGTTTACTCAAGTGATCATCTTAAATGCTTGTCTAATAGTCATTATCATTCATAATGATTAGAAGACAAGTGTAAGCATCTGAGTTGATGCCAGAGCACTTAAGCATCTCTCGTACTGACATTATTTCATTTAACTGCTTACAAAATCTTGGATATGTATTATCAGCTGAGTTAAGATTGTACAGTTTAACCAGTCAAACCAGAAATAAGTTTCTCACGTGTGTCGTATATGCAGTTTCTAGGCATGAAATTCTAATCCAATACAGTTTTAGCAATACAAATATTTTATGAACTGTAGCTTTACTTATTTAGTGGTATACAAATTAATGAGTTACCTACTGGAAAATGCCATCACTCCATATATTATTTTGGATAATGTACACCTGTGTTGGGTAAAGAACCATACACCAGATCCTGTGGTTGCTGTACCTTTTGTCCAAATATCATATTTATGGAAAACCAGTTAACTGTTGAATTTGTGCATGATATGCCCATTATTATATATATATATATATTAGGTGCTCTTTCCAGCCTGTTTATCCAGAGCTCACTTATTTTGCAAGCATGTACTTGGCACTCTCTGCTAACTTCAACGGGCAATGAGAACATGGGTTCCCATACCTATGCGATGATTCTTCATTAATACTGTTCAGGTTAAAATAAAATTCCCGTGTTCATTTCTGCTATAGGAACAATAATAAAGTAAAACAACAAATGGATGATCCCTATTATGGAAACTACCATGTTTTAGTTACTTTTTAATCTACGACAAAATATAAACCATTTAACAAAGATAAATAAAGACATTGTTTAACTATGTTTGTATTTTGAGCACAAATTAGACAATGTTCACCATGGGACATTTCGCAATGAAATACAACTCATTATTTGCACTATAAAAATACATTTTAACAAAGAATCTGGTATGGCTAGGCGGTTAGGGCGATCGACTCTCAATTCGAATCCCCATCACATTAAATATGTTCATCCTTTCAGCTGTGTGAGTGTCATAATATTATAATCAATCTCATTATTCGTTTGGTAAAGAGTAGGTCGAGTTTTGGCAGTTGTCGGTGATCACTAGCCGCCCTCCTTGTAATCTTACACTGCTAAATTATGGAGGGCTAGTGTAGATAGCCCTCATGCAGCTTTGCACGAATTTACAAACAAATAAATTTAAATATCGCAATGAAAAAAATAACTATTAACATTAATAAGTCATACAAAAGTACTTATTAATTTCAGATACACAGTATATACCAGAATTACAACTACAATTTAGCCTAACACGGAACATAAACTTTAAATTCGTAGTACATTAAATTACACATTATTTAACTAAAGTATAATTGCAAAGTTATAATCATATGAAACAACAAATACTCTTAACAGTGGTGCATGAAGCCGTAACATATATTAAAACAATGTAAATAAAACTCTTTAAAAGTGAAATGCACATACAAAATGAGACCCTATTCACAAATAAAAGTCGTAAAAAAAATTACGTTTTCAATGAAGATGACACAGGAATTCGGATATATCTTTATTTATTTTATCTGACGTTTCGGCTTGCACATTTTTGAAAGGTCCATAAACGTAACTTATTTTAAAATATTGTTTTCACTGATAAAAGCCAATCTGCTGAAATCTCATACACCAGGAACCTTTAAAGGTAAAACATCATCAAAATAAACTACACGTGTGCGTATGCAACAGAATATTTTATGTTATAATTTCTATGCATGTATATTTAAAGAAAGACCAAAAAGTAACTAAATAAATAATTACAATTTATAAGACATATTTTAACATTTCACACTGGAAGTAGCACAACAATTTTTCGATGGCAGAGTTCCTAAGTGCTTCAACCAGCCAATCAACTGCTCCAGTTAAGTTGGTATCTCCTAATACAGATTGTTAAATATATATAAACAAAAAACTAAAACTAAGAAATAAAAATATTAACGGAATAAAATAAAACATAAATAGAAAAGGCAAATAAAGGCAATAAATGGTCATTGCCCTGAAAAGGGCCGGAGTGCTGTGGATTACTCTGGCCCCAAAGCACTACAACAACAACTTAGTAGTAACCGACATGAAAGTTAGGTATGGAGGAAGAGGTCTTGTGCACCTGACCCTTCTGGGTATTTAAAATTCAACATATCCATCCCTCTGGTCTTACACTGCTAAATTACGGACGGCTAGCGCAGATATCCCTCGTGTGGTTGTGAAGAAATTAAAGAACAACAAACATGATGAAAATGGTCGGTCTGTTGAGGAATAATATCACAAGAAAAAGTTTCCATTATATTTTATAACCCGTATTGTTTAAATGCTGGTAACTTCGAACCAGTTGCAAAGTATTGTACTTTGAAAATATAATACAGCTCAATCTAATTTAACACTTTCGCCATGTATAATCCCTACTGCATCAAATTCTCCAGGGAAAATGCCAGGACTATTACATACCAACTTGTCGACTTTTAATTGATAGACAGCTGTTGGCCGTTGATTAGAAAAAAACAACAACTTTATTTTAAATCGAGTATTGAGTTCGTTTAAGGCTTGCTGGTTTTGCCCTGTCATCTCAGAGACAAGTTGTCTTGTAGGGGTATCAAATACACAGATGTTAAGCAGTACTTAAATAATTTGAAGAGCAACAGGAGCTAAATATAACTTCTTTACAAGTGAAATTTAATCGATAAAATTAATCGGAAAATGAGGACAGCTTACAATAATTGTAAGCATTGCAGGTATCGAAACCCAGTTTTCGGCTATGCGAGCCAGCAGACATACCGATATGATACCAGAGGACGTATTGAACTGAAGAAGTTGTTTAACATCAACTATTCCAGAAATTTTAGACTAGGATAATATGGAATTACATACTCGTATATATCTACGTTTCTGTGATGCTGCTCCTGTCAGCGCGCATCCACCACCCAATCAGTGATGGTCATTTCAATAGCAAAAAAAAGGAGGATAGTTTATGAGTGAACTAGAACTTGGTTTGTTTCGAATTTCGTGCAAAGCTACACATGAGCTATTTGTGATAGCCGCTAGTCATCACCACTCACCCCCAACTTTTGGGTTACTCTTTTACCACATTATAACGTCCCCACGGTTTAAAGGGCGAGCGTGTTTGGTGCGACCCTCAGATTACGAGTCGAACGCCTTAACCCTCCTGGCCATGCCGAACCCAAATAAGATCTCTATTCGATAAAGAAAGAAATTAACTGTAACTTCTGTATGGTTTTGTACTTAAGTTTACTTAGGACTAAACTTTACTCCATTTAATTTTATTAGTAAATAAACATAACTTATAATGTTGCTCTTCAACCTAATATAAGATTTCCCTGAAAACTTTGGTTACCTTAATACATTCTTGGACAAAGTGTTACGAAAGTATATTGGCATTCGACTTTTGTTTGCACTCGTCGAAATGAAATTTGTATCAGGACAGAGAAAACGTATTATTATTTCTGACTGTTATCAAGGGTTTATGTTTAACTAAATATCCACAGTAAATCACACAGAAAGGAGTTCAAATTATTATGACCTGTTTATTGACACAAGTCACCATGATTCATCAGACCTAGAAATTACTAAACAAACAGATTACTGTATTAATAAACAAAATAACACTCAGCTATGCAGATTCAGCACCAATGCCATCTGTTGACCTAATTGAATTACACGTTAACACAAAGACCATGTATCAACTCTGGAATGAAAATTTACTGTATTAAATATTATTAGTTCTTGTTATTTTTTATTTTTACTTATTTCAACTTACAATATGGGCGAAATTTCAACTGTACAAATATTTTAATTTGTAATCAATAGTTTGCAGTCAACTGCACATTGAGAAACCATTTATGATATCATCGTTTGGATTATTAGTCCTTTGTGACATCTGGGTTACTAGTCTTTTGACTCATTCGGGTTATTAGTCATTTCTGACATCTGAGTTTCTAGTCCTCTGTGACTTCTGGATTACTAATTATATGGGTCATTTAGCTTACTAGCCCTTTGTAACATCTGAGCTTCCAATCCTTTAACTCATTTGAGTTACTAGCCCTTTGCGCCATATAATTCCCTATAAAGGAATTAATCTTAACTTCTTACCAGAGCAAACTTCCTACATGTATCAGAACTAACAAACAACCCAATAATATGAAAATTAATTCCATATACATAAAGGTATTATAATACATTTTGTTCCAACAGTTGGGTATGTTCGCCGTTAACAATATCTTCGGACGAGATCTGGCCAGCTTAGGAGATTTAGGTTAGCCTTAAATATGTATTTTAATCCAAAATTAGAAATAACAAAACAGCTATAGTGAAATTATGAACAATGCTGTTAAAGAACGCAACACTAAAGAAACAATAGTCTAAATTACGTGTTGATAAATTTAAAAAATGAGAAAAATATAAAAATGAACAGTTACGTATCATATTTACTTACATTTACTTCTTGTTTGTTTGTTTGTTTGTTTTGGAATTTCGCACAAAGCTACTCGAGGGCTATCTGTGCTAGCCGTCCCTAATTTAGCAGTGTAAGACTAGAGGGAAGGCAGCTAGTCATCACCACCCACCGCCAACTATTGGGCTGCTCTTTTACCAACGAATAGTGGGATTGACCGTCACATTATACACCCCCACGGCTGGGAGGGTGAGCATGTTTAGCGCGACCCTCGGATTACGAGTGCACGCCTTAACGCGCTCGGCCATGCCAGGCCACATTTACTTCTTTGTTTGCAGTTAAGCACAAAGCTACACGATGGACTGCCTTGTGCTGTATCAACCACTGGTATCAAAACCTGATTTTCAGCATTATAAACTTTCAAATTTATCTGTAAGCCACTTTGGGGTGGGGGGTAGGCAATGACTCGTTACACATCTTTATAATTACAAACAAACAAGAGCTTTGTACAATTTATATGTCTGGATACTTAAATGTAGACATTTAAACACACGTTCCTTAACTCCAGGTTTTTAAACACATTTGTCTTAACCCTAAGCAACATAAGAACATTATCCTCAAGCATCTGTGCACCAGAATGCTCGTGAGTCCATGTCATTATTTGTTACACACTTCCTAATAAACAGACGACTCACAAAAAAAGTGAAAATATCATCACTATAGATATTGTAATTAGATTTACTAATTATTTTTGGGTCCTGTATATACCTGACATCGTAATTTATTAATTATACCAATATTTTACACAGAAAATTACTGATTTCATCAATACTTTATATATAACATTACTGATTTAATTTCTATTTTATAGAGAAAATTCTTGATTTCACCAAAGTTTTTAGTGAATTATTTGGATTGAGTATTATAATAAGGAAAGACCTGAAGCTTCCCACACCAGTAAGATTACAGACTTATACTTTAAAAAACTGATTTTCGATTTCTGAGGTAGGCTCAATACATGTTCACCAATTAAACAAATAAAAACTCAAAATTACTTATTACAATGCAACATACGAGAAAAACCAATAGTGAATTGTATACAATCAAGTTGGATAATTGCCAGAATACCTCTATATTTATTTGTCACTATTATTGTTGTTATCATGACAGGAAACCTATCGTTGAAAAACATTCATAGAATAAACTTGATAACCATTCAACATATATTACTAAACGTTTATGAATAATAAATATTGCATCAGCATGACCATGTGAAGCGGATAATTAACGTTCTTTTTTAATTTCGCGCAAAGCTACACGAGGGCTATCTGCGCTAGCCGTCCCTAATTCAGCAGTGTAAAACTAGAGAGAAAGCAGCTAGTCATCACCACCCACCGCCAACTTTTGGACTACACTTTTATCAATAAATAGTGGGATTGACCGTAATAATGGCTTAAAGGGCGAGCATGTTCGGTGCGAAGGCAGATTTGAACCCGCGATCCTCAGATTACGAGTTGAGTGCCTTAACCAATTGGCCTAACGTAATTTCCATGGAAAAAAAATGTTATTTTGATGTTTTGTGCATGGAAGAAACAATATATTCCTGAAAGTTAATAAATAACTCCATAATAAAAAAACTACACACGATACACCAATCGTATTTCTATCACAATTATCGATATTTCGATATTTAACTGTTATATATCCCTATCCTATAATGTTGTGTGTGTGAACTCTTCTCACTGGTTTGAAGCTAGTAAGACCAAACTTGGCTGGCTCATTCGCAGTCTCTAAGGCTTTTTTTTTTTTAATATAAGTTCTGTAGTCCATATACCAGGCAAGATGAAGATCAAGGGTTTGCTCTCCACGCTGGCGGAACCCAAATATGACACTGAATTTTGCGTTCCTTGCCATTTCGGAATTTTAGAGACGCCATATCTGAAACAGTATTCACGTTTCAAGTGGTAAGATAGCAGGACCATACATTGCACACTTACTTTCGAAAGGGTGTTTTAATGGGTTTACTTGGGAAGCTATAGAAGCAACTGTGGATACTTGAGGCACTTCATTGGCACATTGAAGCATTTGAATCCCAGAATAGTTTTAGTATCTATGGCCTGGTAGTTAGAACACTTGACTCGCAATATTCGACCTGTGGTTTCGAATCCTGTCTCCGAACATACTTTACTTGTCAGCCGTTAAGGCATTATAATGTTACAGCCAATTTCACTTTTCACTGATAAAAAATAGCCCAAGAATTTGAACAGTCTTCCTTTTATTCTTGTCCTCTAGTGAGGACATACAACTCCAGAAACCTAGTTTCGATACCCGCGGTAAGCAGAGCACAGATAATCTATTGTGTAGCTTTGTGTTTAACTTCAAACAAACAAACAAAAACCTTTTAGTCTATCGCTCCTAGATAGGGGACAACTAAAAGGATTATCATTTTGTGTCTCTGTTATTACAATACAAGCTGTTATACTTTCACTTTAGAAATCGCCCATTATGTCTAAACTGACAATCACGCAGTGTAACTTCACTTTTTCTTTTACTTTCACTGACTACTTGCTTTTAACTAACTGACTTTTATATCTACAGGTATTTATAATACGCGACAGAAAAATCTAAAAATATTTAGCCCCTAGTAACAGCAATATTAAACATAACGAGGAAACTTTAGAAAATTGGAAAATTATTACAAAAGCCAAGTAATACAATTAGACTACATAAACAACGTATAACTCGTTCAGGGATGTGTTAAGAAACTTGTCATAATTATCGCTTTTTAAAATTATTAACTTTCAACACTCTTGTTATTAAACCAAATAAACATTAAATAACTAAATAAACTAACTACAGAAGGTGTTGTTCCCACCATTTCACATAAAATTGGGTCTCTTGAAACAATTTGTCACAGCTCTTGAAAAGGAGTCGGCAGTCTTTAAGTACCTTTGAGACTTCCCTAAACTGTCTGAGGCAAAGGTCAAAGCTGATGATTTCGTTTGATCACAAATAAAGAAGAGTGCACAGAATTTCTCAAGAAGCTCAGTAGGAAGGGAAAAACAGCTTGGGACAGCTTTGTCGCAGTGGTTGGAGGCTTCTTGGGCAATCACAAGGCCGAAAATTATATGGAACTT
>CM022399.1:80206652-80229877 GCA_011833715.1 Carcinoscorpius rotundicauda | reverse complement strand
AACATTATGAGATGTAGATCTATAGTATTTGATCCTTTAATTCACAATAACAATGCTTTATGAGTTTAATTGCACGTACATTTTTTATGTTTGAATATTAACAAAGGTTACCTTCAATTTCACGATTGTGTTGTTCTTTTAAAGATGCAACTTTTTGACTGTTTTCGTTTTGAGCATCTTTAGAGGACTGTGCATGGATATTTTTCAAGTCATCAATCTTCAGGAAAATATGAAATGCAATTCATTTAAACTGCTATCAAGTGTTTTTTAATCATAAATAATATATTTTGTTGTTTGTTATTTTAAAACAACAGATGACGCCACTAA
Source organism: Carcinoscorpius rotundicauda (assembly GCA_011833715.1). Taxonomy (NCBI): domain Eukaryota; kingdom Metazoa; phylum Arthropoda; class Merostomata; order Xiphosura; family Limulidae; genus Carcinoscorpius; species Carcinoscorpius rotundicauda. Next base: position 80,229,550 of record CM022399.1, on the reverse strand, counting down.
AGTATTATGGTAACCACCTTTTTTTTTTTTTTAATTTCGCACAAAGCTACACGAGAATTATCTGCGCTGCTTGTCTCTACTTTAGCACTGTAAGACTGGAGGGAAGGCAGCTAGTCTTCACCATCCATCGCCCACTCTTTGGCTACCCTTTTATCAACGAATAATGGGAATGGCATTCACATTATAACGCTCCCACGGCTGACAGGGCGAGCGTGTTTGGTGTGACAAGAATTCGAATTCACGACCCTCGGATTACTAGTCGAGAGCCTTAACCACCTGGCCACGCCAGACCTAACCAATTTTTGAGACTAAGTTTACAGCTTTAAACCGCGGTTCTTTCATTAAGTCAACTTGCTAGGAACTAAAACGATAAAACTAAATAAACTCTCAAATATAAATTAAAATCGAGTCACAATTCATAAGTTATCTTATTATTTTGTATCATTATTAGAATATGGTCTAAGAAACAGCTCTTATACCAGGCTTATGCTTTAACTGGGACAAAGTTCCTTCTATATAAATATAAGTGTTTGAAAGTAAAGACGAAATTGCGGTATTCAAAAAAAACTTTTTTTTTGTTCGAACGATTAAATCTTATTACGAAAAAAAAACAACAAATTTCACAAATATGAATTCAATGCAATTAATTAATAATGATTTGGTTTGGTTTGTTTTGAATTTTTCGCAAAGCTACACGAGGGTTATCTGTGCTAATCGTCCCTAATTTAGCAGTGTAAGACAAGAGGGAAGGCAGCTAGTCATCACCACCCACCGCCAACTCTTGGGCTACTCTTTTACCAACGAAAAGTGGGATTGATCGTAACATTATAACGCCCCCACGGGTCGAAGCGCGAGCATGTTTGGCGCGACCCTCAGATTACGAAGCCCACGCCTTAACGCGCTAGGCCGTGCCGGCCCACAGAAGTTACATCTATCAAACCTACTTCATTAACTTAAGTCTAAATAATCAAGCCCACTTCATTAAATTAAGTATCAGATTAAAATTTAAGAAAACCAATAAGTTTAAGAATTTCATTATGATTGGTAACGAGAAATCAGTAACTGAAAGTGTCATTAAACTCACCTCTTTGTCATACTCAGCTCGTAGTTTTCTAAATTCTTCATGGTGGTTAAAGGCCACTAAAATAAATAACAGTTGTTGCTGTTGACACACATTTTACTTCAACCGAAATAAAGTGCCTTAAAGAACCTGTAATTCCATTTACTCTAAGATATTTAGCTTACAAGATTTATAATAACGAAAACAGAAGAAGCAAATAGATCTATACTGACCACAACTAATTCTTGGATAACTCTTTCACCAACCAATTGATTGTCTCTTTATATCGAACACACAGTGGAAAACACAAGCATGTTCGATGATTGAGATTTAAACCAGCGGCTCACAAATTGTGAGTCAGTGGGCAGAATAGAGACAATCCATTGTGTGATCTTTTGTTTCATTTTGTTAGCTCTAACTCTCCTAAAATATGCTATAAACTCAAAATTAACGGTTAGGTCTGTTATCCATATAAATGTTCGTAACAGACATTAGATTTATCTCATACTGAGAATGACTTTAATGTGACTATTTGGAAGAAAACTTACACGTTTCGGTCTCTTCTTTGTGCGTTGCTGTCAGCTTCGAATTCAGTTCTTGTATTTCCTCCGTACGGTTTCGCCTCAGTTGTTCTAATTGCGTTCCGTAATCTCCTAGATAAAAGAACAGTGTCTTTAATAGGCCCCCCAGTGGTTCAGCGGTATGTCTGCGGACTTACACGCTAAAATCCGGGTTTCGATACCCGTGGTGGGCAGAGCACAGATAGCCCATTGTGTAGCTTTGTGCTTAATTCAAAACAACAACAACGTCTTTAATAGCTCTATATTTTCAAATTCTTATCGTTTTGCGATTTTTTATAATCTAGTCCAGCATTTCGCACAGTGTAGGGCGCGAGCGGTTAGAGTAGTGTCAATAGCGTAAAAATGCAAAATGAAGAGTTTTTATTATTTATTAATTAATACAAATAATAAGAAAGAACTACAACAGCCTCGTCTCTTAATTTAATCACAAGTGGGGTAAGGAAGTACAAGAAACTATATTTATTAAAGCAGATTTGTTTGGTTTTGAATTTCGCGCAACGCTACATGAGGGCTTTCTGCGCTATCCATCCCTAATTTAGCAGTGTAAGACGAGAGAGAAGGCAACTAGTCATCATTACCCACAGCTAAGTCTTGGGCTACTCTTTTACCAATGAATAGTGGGATTGACCGCTACATTATAACGCTCCTATGGCTGAAAGGACAAGCATATTTGATATGACGAGGATTTGAACCCGCGACCCTCATATTACGAGTCGAGCGCCCTAACCACCTGCTCATATTACTGGATCTACACACACGTCAAACTCTTATCCTATCCATTCCGGAAACTGAATTTAGAATCTGTACACTGTGGCGACTAAAATCAAGGTCTCTGTACTTCGGAATGTAAAATCAGAGAACTTTAACTCAGACAATTAAAAGATCTGATTTTTTAATATCCGGAAACGTAGAGTATAATAGTATTTGGAACACGTGAAAACATAAATCATGATATAATGAGCGTGAGGTGAGGCATGTCATTGGCGTCTGCAATGGAGGGGTAAAGAAGGGCATTTCCTCCCTGCCACATTAGAAACACAATTCTTTCTTTCTTCATTCATCATATTTACGTGAGTTTCTTTTCAATTCACAATATCACTATACTGATATTTATAGTGATAAATTTCTGCGGGCGTCTTTGAAGCGGGTGCTTCACTTTCTTAATAATAACTTCATACAACGAAAATATTTAACCAACATACTTTGCTGAGCTCTCCATTCCAATAAAGTGCTTGAGTGGGACAACGAATCCAACTGGAAATAAACAACGATTAACAATTAACAAGCATGTAAATAATAAATAAAACGACGGTTAAGTAACCAGTGCAGAGTTAACAAACAACTTTGACAGTGCTGTTGTTCGTTAGGTTTCAAGATTTACACCAACTTTATATGTGCCATATATCAAATTCACATAACGCGATTTTCCGTTTCAGGTGTGTATAAGTGCATAGTTTTTCTATTTAATTTTAAAGTACTCCCTTTAACTTATAGATATATTGATAATTTAATTATTATTATTATTTATTTGCTTTCATTCGTAAGTTCTTACAATTCCGGTTTACCAGTGGAACCTCGGCAACAATGGTAACTTTCTTTGAGCATATTATTATAAAATGTTGTCATTTAAGCACTGTTTACTAACGGAGCCTAAGTAAACAGTAAAATACACAATATACACCCTCCTGATAATAATGTTCCTTCATTTTGATTTGAAAAAAATTATAATTCCTTTGTTACTTACATGCTGTAAAGTTCGTAATGAATAGACATATTTTACTTTTAAAAAATATATATTTTTAGTCATGAGACTTAAATATGCTGATTTTGATATCTTTCCTGTTTTTGATTTTTTAATAAATGTGTGTGACGAAGTCTGGTTCTTCTGAGGATATTCCGAAGGGGGGATGTTTATTAAACCTTTGATATATAATGATGTACGATGGTTGTCTTTTTTTCACATGTATATCTAAGTTGTTTATTTACAGTTTCTGATAACTTACCGTTATAACTGTGGCTTTAACACCCAGGTGTTACTAATTTAGAATTGGCTAATGAGTTTCTACTTCTACAACTGTTGAAATAAATGTATATAGTCGTGAATTTTTTGTTATATTAAGAATTAATGTTGCATCAAAATTTTAGGTAATTGAAAAAATGAACTCGAGCCCTTTTGGAAGCTAGAATGAAGTGAGAATGAATAGGAAGTGTATTATAGCGTGTGATAGTTTGTGTGATATCAGGTTTTTAAAGTGTTCTCCAAAAATGCGATTCTTGTGAAGTGTTTCTAGGTTATGAAAGTCGTTGTCGTTATTCAGAGTTACTGATTTTTTATTTTTGTTAGTGTTGTGCATTATAACTATATCTTGATAATGCCTTGTGGTTAGCGTGCTTGGACTGTGAATCCGAGGATTTGTGGTTCGTAGCCTATTCTCGTAAAAACATGGACGTGTCGAAAGAGTAACAATAAAACCCCAGACGAGAGTAACCTGAAGAATTAACAGTGGATGTTGATGATTAGCACGTTTAGTGTTTCGGTTCAGGGTTAGTAACGGTTAGTATTAGATCTTTGTGTAGCTTTGAATAAAAATTGTCAAGCAAACAAACAAGACGATGAATTCTTTTGTTTTGAACATATTACAACTGCATAAAATAATCCACTCCTAAAGAGAATGCTAATATATTTCAGTTCAACACATAATTTCAAAGAGCGATAGACGATTTGATATGTTTATTAAAATGTCAGTGATAAAAAGGTTGTAAATTAACGTTATGTACACAGTTTTAAGTTTTTAACCGAGCCAATGATTGGACAATGTTTGGATTATTTTTCAAGTTCTTCTGCGTCATATTATCGGCAAAAATACAAATTATACGATAGGAAGTAAGTAGCGGATGAGATGGCTGGTTAATACAGTGGAGTACAATTAGATATGGTTTGTTTTGTTTCGAATTTTGCGCAAAGCTACGTGAGGGCTATCAGCGCTAACCATCTGTAATTTAGCATTGTAAGACTAGAGGGAAGGTAGCTTGTCATCATCACCCACGAACTTTTGGACTATTTTACCAGCGAATAGTGTGATTGACTATCACATAATAACACCCCCATGGTTGAAAGAGCTCGTATTTTGATGTGACGGGGATTCGAACTCACGACCCTCAGATTATGAGTCGAGTGTCTTAACCCACCTGGCCGTACCGGACCTAGTAAGGTATGTGTAAGTTGTTAACATTTTCAAACGAGATCCACCATTCGAGCGATTTTCAGACAGTTGACTGTTATTATTCATCCTTACCTCTTCAAAAGCTCTAGAGTTTTGGATCTGGTTTGAAAACATTACAACTTTTGAAGGTGATCCTACGTATTTACCTCCAAACCAGAATGCGATATGTTATATATTTGTATTAACCGTAATTATACATTGTATTGTTTTTATGTTTGCATATTAAACTATATTTACGTAAAAGAGGCAACTGTGTGTATCAATTTGCAAATAATTTAAGTATAATATTAACTAGGCCTGGCATGGCCGAGCGCGTTAAGGCGTGCACTCGTAATCCGAGGGTCGCGGATTCGCGCCCGCGTCGCGCTAAACATGCTCACCCTCCCAGCCATGGGGGTGTATAATGTGACGGTTAATCCCACTATTCGTTGGTAAAAGAGTACCCCAATAGTTCGCGGTGGGTGGTGATGACTAGCTGCCTTCCCTCTAGTCTTACACTGCTAAATTAGGGACGGCTAGCACAGATAGCCCTCGAGTAGCTTTGTGCGAAATTCCAAAACAAACAAACAAACAATAATATTAACTTCTAGGCTAATTTGAACTTCAAGTTATTTGAGATAGTAATATGACACGTACAAAACATAATAAATCGAAGAGTGGTCCGAAATAAATTTATAATACGTTATAGTGCAAACTGCTGCATTCTTTAATTCTCGTTGGTTAATAAATTAATGTGATACGTATAACATTCTCATCGTAACATTCGCATAATCTCCACAAACGTCTTAAGTTGATCCATTAAATACAAAATGGTTGTAATTTAAAGAATGAATAATTAAATATCTAAATTGTTATTGAATCAAGCCATGAACAAGAGACTCCTCTTGGTAACATTATGTAGGGAAGCAAAGATGATCGGAATACCACAACACTAATTTATTTTTCATAACAGCACATATTGAAAATATTTAAGATGCACAATTTTTATTATTAGTGAGAAGCATGAAACTGGTATTTTTCTGACAAAATTACACTTAACTGAGGTTCAAAGTTACTGCTTCCTGTCATCAAAAGTGATTACAAATGCTCATCAGATAAGGTTGATCTGTAACTAGAATTCACGAGCTTTGAAAATGTCTTCACAGAAGTAGGTAGTGCCAAAAACCGAAATGAATCCACGAGAAAAGTTTTTTTTAAATTAACATATTGAACACTTGAAAAGTATTTATAAACTTCATCAGTTTTCCTTTTATGTATTTATCTTTCAACATGTTAGATTGCAGATCAGTCACTTCTGTTTGAACTTCAGGTGGCAGTTCATCAATAACACAATCAAATGGGCTTTAGGAGATCCTTATTTCTATTGTACTCGCATCGAGATCAGAAAATCGCTCACTGAACCGTTGTTTTAGGTCAGAAAGGATATCCACTGTAAATACAAGCTGAAGTCTCTGACCGACTTTGCGCAGCTTGCCTTAACATGACACACTGGGGGATAAAAACGCACGTGCAGAACAGAAAAGTATTATTCTTATGTGCTCTTGCTCCAATAACACAGTATTGGACTAAGCGGCATATGTTTCCTACAACACCTACAAACGAAATTTCCAAGGGTAATAAAATTGTAATTTAAATGTGTGAAAATATTTATTATATGGTTCAAAGTTTCACTGGTTCAGCATCTGAGATAGCAGGTGTTTTAATGGTACTGTTCATCTTTTTAACGTCTGTCGAATTTCGTAACATACGTGAAGGAAGGTGTTATTTGGACACTTATATAATTTAATACCCTCTTGTTTTAAAGTTCTCAAGTTTTGAATGTGGTATTAAATTTACCTTAGACTTTAGACTGAAACAAATGCAGTGTGATAACTGTATATTGGCCTACAAAACTATACTATTTCGGCTACCGTACGTTACTGAATAACATATACATGCATATCACTAGTTTTTCATTAATGTTTACGTTTTAGTTATGTTTTTAGAACATAGAAAGTAAATAAAAAAAGCATTGATTTTGAGTGCATGACGTTCAATACAAAATCTTGCCAAGATTTGCGGGTGATTTGTTTGTTTTCGAATTTCGCGCAAAGCTACTTGAGGGCTATCTGTGCTAGTCGTCCCTAATTTAGCAGTGTAAAACTAGAGGGAAGGCAGCTAGTAATCACCACCCACCGCCAACTCTTGGGCTACTCTTTCACTAACGAAAAGTGGGATTGACTGTCACGTTATAACGTTCCCACGGCTAAAAGAACGAGCATGTTTGGTGCGACCGGAATTTGAACCCATGACCCTCGGATTACGAGTCAAACGAATCAACAAACTTGACCATGCTGGGCCCGATTTCCGGGTGGGCGTGTAAAAATAGTTTTTGTGGTAATCAAATAGAGTATCAGTACACTCTAAATCAGGATTTCCCAAACATTCTGGAACTTTAACTTCATGTTGTTATTGAAAACACGATATTATTCTGCTCTCCAAACTTCGTGTTGTTATTGAAAACACGATATTATTCTGCTCTCCAAACGTCATGTTGTTATTGAAAACACGATATTATTCTCCTCCCTAAATGTCAAGCTGTAATTGAAAACCTGATATTATTCTGCTCTCTAAACGTTATGTTATTACTGAAAACTTGATATTATTCTGCTCTCCATACTTCGCGTTGCTATTGAAAACACGATATTATTCTGCTCTCCAAACTTCATATTGTTATTGAAAACATGATATTATTCTGCTCTCTAAACGTTATGTTATTACTGAAAACTTATATTATTCTGCTCTCCATACTTCGCGTTGCTATTGAAAACACGATATTATTCTGCTCTTCAAAATTCGTGTTGTTACTGAAAAAACGATATTATTCTGCCCTCAAAACTTCCTGTTCTTATTGAAAACACGATATTATTCTGCTCTTATAACTTCCTGTTCTTATTGAAAACCTGGTATTATTCTGCACTCCAAACTTTGTGTTGTTATTGAAAACCTGATATAATTCTGCTCTCCATTCTTCGTGTTGTTATTGAAAAACGATATTATTCTGCTCTTCAAACTTCATGTTTTTATTCAAAAATAGATATCATTCTGCTCTCAAAACTTTATGTTGTTATTGAAAACATGATATCATTCTGCTCTCAAAACTTGATGTTGTTACTGAAAACATGATATCATTCTGCTCTCTAAACGTCACGTTATTACTGAAAACACGATATTATTCTGCTCTCCAAACTTCGTGTTGTTACTGAAAACACGATATTATTCTGCTCTCCAAACGTCACGTTATTACTGAAAACACAATATTATTCTGCTCTCCAAACTTCGTGTTGTTGATGAAAACACGATATCACTCGAGAGTAATCATTGAAATGTCAATATCTGCTGAGCTGTCGTAATAATTGATCTTAGAACCTGTCTACAGTAAAAGTTGCTGTTGTTTTATTTTACAATAAATTTGTGATTTTATGTTTAATAAATATTTTAGTTTTAAGGTTTCTATATTTTACTTTCAGTATTGTCAAATTATAGAAGAGCATGGTTAAACTATAGTCTGAGAGAGATACTGAAAAAGTAAATTAAAATTATCGAATTATTTGATTGAAACTAAAAGTAATTCATAGATTATTTAAGACAATTAGCTAAATAGAAACACTCATTGTTCTAAAAAACAAAAATATAACCCATAATGGACTAAATCACTTCTAATGACACTCTCATGGGATATGTTAAGCCTCATTTTCACATTATGTTGGATGAAATGAGGATAAAATAAATCATATCGCAGACGTTAACACTACTGTTTCCCCTCATTATGTTAAACAATTAGATACAAAAAGTAACTTAATCTAAACTGGACATATTCTGAATGGATTATAATTGAAACAAATACACATAGTTATGGCTAATTCACCTGTGTCAAGGAAGGTGTAGTTCACTACACCGTTACACTAAATGAATAACACCAGGTGGCACCAGCTTTTTGTGTCAAGAAGAAAGCAATAAAACGTAATATGAAATTAAAATATCGAAAGGTTCTTACAAATAATTGTTGTTTCAATTTAATTTTAAACAATAACTGTACAAACAATAACGATATCAATGCAAATAAACTTGGAATTAAATTAGGAAAATGAGAAGACAATCCTTAATTATGATTGTGGTGTTTGCTGTTTGGTCATACGTTTACAGTTAACCTGTAAACTGGTAATCGTATTTGATCAGAACTTCAAATGATTTAGTTCACTTTGGACTTAGCAGTAGTCTAGTTGCTGGAACTCCTATTACCTCTCAATTCGAACTTTCTCGTCCAACATAGCTTGTAAATCTTCTTTTCTAGCCTTTAACTTCTGAATTTCTTTTCTTGCTGATGGTAACTCATTCAACTAGTGATTTAATAAAAAAAATAAACTTTAATTTGAAATATAAACAAATAAATTTGTTTACATATTCTATAATAATGTAACTATTCTAAAAGATGGCTCTTTGATCCAAACAATGTGATAGTGTGTTTAACAACATACAGTAAACTCTCATTGTTTCGAAGTCGCTAGAACCGAATATATCACTTGTATTGAAGTTGTTGACTGGTCCGGCCAACTGTCCATATAAATACATAGTAACAAAAGCCCCTTGAACCGCTAAACATGCTCGCCCTCCCAGCCGTGGGGGTGTATAATGTGACGGTCAATCCCACTATTCGTTGGTAAAAGAGTAGCCCAAGAGTTGGAGGTGGGTGGTGATGACTAGCTGCCTTCCTTCTAGTCTTACACTGCAAAATTAGGGACGGTTAGCACAGATAGCCCTCGAGTAGCTTTGTACGAATTTCCAAAACCAAAAACAAAACCCTTCAACCGAACTGCATGTATCGAAGTGTCGGCTTGTAACGATGTATAATTATAGTTCCTAGGGTGTGAAAAGCATCAATATTACATCCTTTGTATCGAACCAGGTACGAAGATATTTATTTTTCTCTTCTTCCCTAAATTAATTGTCACCGCTGCCGGCTGCCGACCACCCGCTACGCCGCTAGCAAGTACAATTAGTCAGTCTCCGCGCAACAATGTGTGGTGCCACCATCAAAATCTTACACTTGAGAAATAGCGGACTGCAGATGGGGTAGTAGATTAGCCCAGCAATGTTTTTACAACAATTATGGTCAATAACCCTTTAAACCCCTACCCGCCCCAACTCACCCGCCCTCCCAGCAAAAATTAGCTTAGATATAAAATTTTCAGATTATGGCTTGAGTAGATTATGCCTGGGCAGCCTGCATGCTGTGGCTTATAAAAGTGCTGTTAATTGTCCTTTTGAATTTCATTAAATGTGTTTTAAGTGTTTACACACGTGTGACTTCTGAGTCTTTAATCCAATTACCGGTACTGCAACAGCCGTCAGTTATAGGGCCTACCATTGCCAGACTTGGCTAGTGAATGAAAAAAAAATCCATTTTAACAAACTTCTTTTGTAACGAACAATTCTCTTTGGACCCTACGACTTCGTTACAACGAGAGTTTACTGTATATATAGTCTCGAATAATGTAACAAGTCTATATGGCTCACGGATGCTGACAATATGTTGTTTTTATTTGACTTTTCTTTAATAGGTAATAAATCTACATAGCCATTGATTGTAATTAATAACTATCTTGTTTAACTATGTTTACATAGTTTATAATATTATTATAAAAAGTCTAGATTACTATTTGATCCTGACCATGTGAAACTGCGTTACTTAACACGATGCAATAGTGTAGTATAGCTGCTTATATTTCTGTTTTTTGAAATACTTAAACACTAAATAAATATTGCAACAAAAAACAATTAAAAAGTAAAAATAACCTCTTCCTGCAATTCCAGGTTTTCTTTACGAAGGCGATGTATGTCTGCAACCTTAAACTCCAGCACAGTTTTAAGACTTTCGACTTTTTTCTCAAGATAACAATTCTGATCAAGAATCCTCTGCAAAGAAAATGTATTCCTTTTATTTCAACACGTATAACTAATAGTATGTTTGATCAGAGACGTATTTAGGATTTCGGCGCCCCTAGGCACAAGGTTAGGTTGATACTTTTGCCGCCCCCCTCCGTGCCACAACTTGCACCGAGCATCACCATCACAACAACAGACAAACACAGTTGTTATCATTCAAAATAAACACAACGTTTATTTTCCAACACAATAAAAAATAAAACATCAAATTCAATTATCACTAAATATTATTCTGCGGCTGAATATATAGGCTTTCTCCTGGCCTTCTGTTCCGAAAACATGTTTATTGCACCGTCATAGTTTATTCTACAAACAATATCACTTTCAATGGCGAGGAATGACAGGGCATTTAGTTTATCTTCTGCCATTCTTGATCTCAAGTAATTTTTCACACGTTTGAGAGCCGAGAAAGATCTCTCTGATGTACAATTAGTTGCTGGAATGCATGGAAACATGCGCATAGTAATATCCAGGTTTGGATATTGTTATGTACTTTTTATGTTTTATGTTTTTCGTAGACTAAACGCAACAGAAAAACACAGATAACAGCTTGTATAATTTATTACACTAAAATATTAACAGATATAACATAAATTATATAATAACAATGACAGATATTAAGTTTAAACCTTCAAAATTAATTACAACACAAAATAGTACTAGTTTCAACCTTCAAAATTAATCACAATACAAAATGGTACTGGCCTGTATCTAATATAATGATCTAAAATGAAAGTCTCAAGTTCCAGTCTAGGGTGTGAATTTGGTCCCACGAAGAAATTCCGAAGTTTAAATGAAGAAGTCCAGAAACAGTTCACAGTTCAATAAATGCGACGAAGTTCTTTTCACGTTGCCTCCGATGAACGTCACAAATTTGTCGCCTTCAATTTTTTCGATCTGCCCGGACGTGTCGACCTTCAGCACAACCAGTAATTCGAAAGAATCGTAGAGATTGACGAAATAAAATCACAGCTTCCGTAGATCTAACTTCAGTCACAAATCCAAGATGAATAATCACAGCAAACACTTGAACTTTCTCAAACGAAATGACTGACTCTCTTCTTTTGAAATGAAACTAATGTCTGACTCTCTTTTTTCTCTCGCATCTTGGTGTGTTTATATATTGTAGGTCTAGACTCCTCGAAACACCGCGAAAGTTCAACAGATCTCCAGAGCAATCCGCGCATGTCCGTTCTTGCACGAGACTAAACGTCTAGACACGAAGTCGCCAGCATTTCATTTACAAACATATGATTGGTCTACTTAATTCAAGAAAATTCTAAATGTTACCCTAAATGAATAGCAACATTTTTTATTAGTTTAAACTTCGAAACAATAATATAAATATGGAAATATAATAAATAGAAATGAAAACTTAAACACAACACGACATGTTGTCGTTTACAAAATATTTACACGACATTTACATAACAATATACAGTTTGAAGTCCTTTAGCTCACAGATCTCTGTGTACTGCTAACGCAGAAGAGTCATCATTTTGCACTTTCGTACTCACAAGATGTGCGCGGAAATGTAGACATTCATCTACGAAGCTCACTTCCAAATCATTGGGGTAGAGTTTCAACAGTTTTCCAGCTTGACTGATGACATCAGTGGGTTCAAGATTTGTTATCTTGAACAAATATCCAAACCTTGCGTGGATTTATACATAAGCGGTTTGTCTTTGCTGTAGTTCTGAGCAAAGTCTGTCAATGATCACATTGAAAACATTTACTCTAAATGCCTCTCTGCCTTCTTCCACTTCCTGGGTGTCACCATCTGAAAATGTTTGCTTCCTTTTTCGCTTAAATTCGTACGTCTTCATGCTGGACTTCAACATGCCTTGTCTTCAAAATGATCGAACAGTTCTCTCGAATCTTTCAGAAACAGCAACAAAGAAGCATAAAGCTCGACTACAAGTCCGATGTCCATATCAGCACTTTGCAACTTTTCACTGGCAGCATTGAATCTTTCCAGTATTGTTCCCCCAAACTGTGGACAAAATAGCTGTTTCTAGCGTTCCTAATTTGTAAAGAAGTCCAGCGGCCTCATTCCTAGCGACTGGTTTTTCCACAGCATTTCCCTCCATGGTGGTGAGGGCATCAAACACTTGTTGCCAGTTTCTGTTAAGGCTATGACAAGCATCTTCACGAGCGGACCACCGAGTGTCACTGAGTTTCTTCAAAGAGAGACTTTCTTTATTTGCGGACAGGTGTTTTTGTAGAATTTTCCAACGATGGGTTGAAGCATTGAAAAAACATAGAGACTTTGAAAGAGTTCGGAGAATGAACATGCTTCTCTGCAACATTCAGCAGCACACGTTCCTACAAGATTTAATGAATGTGCTGAACATGGGATATACACAGCTAAAGGATTTTTCTCCATGATACGAGCCTTGAGACCACTGTACTGACCAGACATGTTGCTGGCGTTGTCGTAAGACTGTCCACGACATTCAGAAATGTCAAGCTCATATGACTAAAGCAGGCTAAGTACAACTTCTGGCAGCTGCTCAGCTTTGTGGCCCGGATTGGGTATAAAAGTCAGGAAACGTTCCATAGGTGAACCATCACTGTTCACGTACCTGATGATGAATGCCAACTGGTCAGCCTTCGTCAGCCAGTTTGGATTTTTTTCCAAAATCAAATAAACGACAAGGAGCAAAAAACAGTCTACCTTTGCTCTCTGAATAAACCAGATATGTCCGCTTACTTTTTTCACCATTTTGCAGTTTTTTTTCAAACATGCCTTTGGTTACAGATCTGATTTTCTCCCCGTCCTTTTTCACAGAGTTCTTGAAATCCGAGTCATCGTTTTGAAGGATGGCATGTGTGGCAATATAATCTTTTGTGTAATCATCTATTATCCACTCTGCTGGATCTGAACTTACTTTGACTGAAAAACTTACTGGAACCATTGACGTTTCAGGCACGCAACCGGCAGATCTTACTAGGCCTGCTGCTGATGACGTCAGTTGTTCAAGCTACAGTTCGATATGTTCGGGTCGTTCAGATTGTTCAAAACTGCTACTGCTAGGCCCGTCATGTGTATTCCCTCCATCGCTGTTGGTTTGAACATCATCGCTAGTAGGCTGTTCTTGCCTTTGTTTAGCAAAAAAGGCCTTCATCGTCGGTGTCTTATCCAAAACATCACGTGTGTTTTCATTTTTTAACTTTGCTATCTTCCTATAAGCTGCTCCACTCAATTTACGACGTATGTTACCCATGACGATATCACTAGAATCCACTGATCGTATATTGAGTATTGACAGTGAATTTGTTACTTTCACATCTCAGATCATCAGGATCTGAGTCATTTTCGTGGGATCTAGCTATTTATGGCAGCCGCGCGAACCTCACAGAGATCCGTGAGCCGTTTGACCTCCAGTGACCCTCGCCCTCACAAGAATTGTGCTTCTTGTGGAGGTTTGGACACTGACAACACGATATAACTTACAGTAAGATATTGGGTGACGGAGGAATAAGTAAAAGCATAACGAACTCTACATTTTGACACCAATATCGCTTACCACGTTATTATCTATATTGTAAATATGTTGGTGAACCATATATTCGTCCGGCAGATAATGAGTTTTATGGTAGTTGGTAAAACAATTATCAACTTACAACCCTAAGTCCATAACAAAATATACACGAAAAAGGGGATCTTCTGCACTACTAATTTATATTACTGCCGATGTATCCATGTTAACGGGTGCTGGGCTATTGACAATCAAATTATAAATTCTAACACACTTTACTATTTCAAATTCTATACTACCAGTAACAAATACCTGTATCGCCCAAAACTATCCAGACCCCGTGCGGTACAACCGCGTTCCCTAGGAGTCAACTTCATTGATAGAGCGCGGTCGGCAGCCTGCAAAAACGTTCATGCGTGACATCCGCAACCGATTCCGCCGACGCTCACCTGCTCCAGTGACTGTGCGCCTTTCTGTTCTGGTATTCTGGAGTCTGCCACTACCCCTTCTTTATTCTAACAAATGCCTAAAATTGCTAGGGAATTTGAAGGAACTATTCTGTAAGGACTACATTGGAATATAGACAAGCGCATATTCAATCAATCAATTAAAAATAATCAATTAAGCTAAACTGTGAATGATGAGGAAGAATATTTCAAACTATATTTTTCCAGATAATAGCCTGAAGCAACCGAAAATCCAGATTTTCGTATACGCAATTTCACAAAACAAAATACGTTATTAGGCCATGATAAAATATTTTTTGTGTAGGCGTAGCACACTGAGTAGCAGGTAATTCATTGTTTGGTGTGTCAACATGAGTAAAAAACATGTTGGGGGTTTTGAAAAACACAAATAAATAACTGAGGTGAGGGCGGATGGGTTGATGATGTGGGGGGGGGGGCGAGACGTATTAGGTGGGACTCAGGGAGGGAAGGATAGAAATCTTTTAAACTTGAAGCGACCGACCAGACGGTGTGGTGAAATAGTGAGTGTGTGTGTAGGGGTCCAGATTCAATAGGTTATTGGGGAGGCATAAATGGCAGGGAGAATTAATAACCAGGGACTACATTTTAAAATGGTGTCCATTCTTTTTCTTTTTGGTTAAAATTTGCCGCCCCAAGCACGTGCCTCGTGTGCCTATACGTTAATACATCCCTGTGTTTGATGATGTAGTTTTACTCACACAGATGTGTTTTTATTTTGGACGAGCAATTAGCCCTTTTGTAGCTTAGTACAAATATTCATAATAAACAGACAAAGAAACAAACATTGTAGCTTCTTGTCTCATACCTTCATATGTAAGTAATAATATAATCATCTGTAATTAAGTGTGTTTTATTTTTTGTTTTAAACACAATAAAACTCACTAATGATATTAACATATCACACCAGATTAAACATTAAATACAATACTAAAAATTTAAGTGTATTCTATAGATAAATCCACTAACTTTATTTGAGTGTTTTTTGTTTGTGTTTTTTAATAGGGTTATAAAATCATTAATATACACAGGTATTAAAATTATTCTATTATTTAGTGTGGACAAAAATGAACATTTTAGCAAACATTAGCTTGTCACATCAGAAAATTTCTAGAATTGTATCTCTTTCATAAAATTACTCCACTAGAGGGCATTAAAATAATGAAGTAAAAAAATAATATCATTACTGGGTAGCTGCTTGACCACGTTAAGCGACAATGAGTCTCATCTATCAGGCTTTGTTGTTAAAACTCAATACCGATGAAGTTTACCTATTTCTAAAGTCCTGGATTTGGTTATAAACAATTACAGTTTATTATAACAAATACAACATATTGGAGAACGAAATGGAAATCATTCTTAAAAAAACAAAAACAAAACACACTTACCAGTGATTTTCAAGTTGATTTTTGAAAATTAAATATTTTATTTATGCCATGTTGCTTATAAGACTTTCTTAAGAAAACAAGTTTAAAATAGAAAAGTTAATAATATGGAATATCTTTTATTTCAAGAAAACAGAAAATTAAGCCATAGAAATGTTTTTTTGACAAGTTTACTTCAAAGTAGAAAAGTTGAAATAATTTTAGTATTGTTTCCACAAATTTGGTAATCAGTTGACAAAAAAAACATCCAGACAAAATATTGTAAGTGAATTTTCGAATTTTATGAAATAAGTTGTATACTATCATTATCATTATTGGTTTAATACTGAAAAAAGATGTTTTTTTCTCAAGTGTCTATCTAATTTCTCAACTTATATTTGCTATTCTACACAATGAGCTAGTTGCGATCTGCCCACCACAGGTGATGAATCCCAATTTTTAGTGTTATAAGCCTGCAACACTATCACTGAACCACTAAAGGCCCTATTCTCGTAGTCAGATACCAGTAAGAGATCATACCTCTAGTTTGGTGTCGGTGTCTGTCCGCAGATTGCTTTCCATCTGCTTCTGTTTGTCTTGTAGCTGCTGCTTTAAGATGTCTAGAGATTTCTCGTGACTCTCTGAAGCCTGTGACATCTGTTTTATAAACCCATTCTTTAATTCTATTGAAAAGAAAAACAAAGATATTGCAGAACCACTCAACAAACACAGCCATGACAAAACCCATCTCGATATCAATTTTTGTCTTTTTGCATTTGCCTTTAAACCTCGTACCTAAGCATTAACATCATTTGATGATAGCTAATTTTTAATAGATGTTTCATAAATCTAACCAGATTTAGATAAACCAATAAGTTTAAGATTTTCATTATGATTGGTAACGAAAAATCAGTAACTCTGAAAGTGTCATTAAACTCACCTCTTTGTCACACTCAGCTCGTAGTTTTCTAAATTCTTCATGGTGGTTAAAGGCCACTAAAATAAATAACAGTTGTTGCTGTTGACACACATTTTACTTCAACTGAAATAAAGTGCCTTAAAGAACCTGTAATTCCATTTACTCTAAGATATTTAGCTTACAAGATTTATAATAACGAAAACAGAAGAAGCAAATAGATCTATACTGACCACAACTAATTCTTGGATAATTCTTTCACCAACCAATTGATTGTTTCTTTATATCGAACACACAGTGGAAAACACAAGCATGTTCGATGATTGAGATTTAAACCAGCGGCTAACAAATTGTGAGTCAGTGGGCAGAATAGAGACAATCCATTGTGTGATCTTTTGTTTCATTTTGTTAGCTCTAACTCTCCTAAAATATGCTATAAACTCAAAATTAACGGTTAGGTCTGTTATCCTTATAAATGTTCGTGACAGACATTAGATTTATCTCATACTGAGAATGACTTTAATGTGACTATTTGGAAGAAAACTTACACGTTTCGGTCTCTTCTTTGTGCGTTGCTGTCAGCTTCGAATTCAGTTCTTGTATTTCCTCCGTACGGTTTCGCCTTTGTTGTTCTAATTGCGTTCCGTAATCTCCTAGATAAAAGAACAGTGTCTTTAATAGGCCCCCCAGTGGTTCAGCGGTATGTCTGCGGACTTACACGCTAAAATCCGGGTTTCGATACCCGTGGTGGGCAGAGCACAGATAGCCCATTGTGTAGCTTTGTGCTTAATTCAAAACAACAACAACGTCTTTAATAGCTCTATATTTTCAAATTCTTATCGTTTTGCGATTTTTTATAATCCAGTCCAGCATTTCGCACAGTGTAGGGCGCGAGCGGTTAGGGTAGTGTCAATAGCGTAAGAATGCAAAATGAAGAGTTTTTATTATTTATTAATTAATACAAATAATAAGAAAGAGCTACAACAGCCTCGTCTCTTAATTTAATCACAAGTGGGGTTAGGAAGTACAAGAAACTATATTTATTAAAGCAGATTTGTTTGGTTTTGAATTTCGCGCAACGCTACATGAGGGCTTTCTGCGCTATCCATCCCTAATTTAGCAGTGTAAGACGAGAGAGAAGGCAACTAGTCATCATTACCCACAGCTAAGTCTTGGGCTACTCTGTTACCAATGAATAGTGGGATTGACCGCTACATTATAACGCCCCTATGGCTGAAAGGACAAGCATATTTGATATGACGAGGATTTGAACCCGCGACCCTCATATTACGAGTCGAGCGCCCTAACCACCTGCTCATATTACTGGATCTACACACACTTCAAACTCTTATCCTATCCATTCCGGAAACTGAATTTAGAATCTGTACACTGCGACGACTAAAATCAAGGTCTCTGTACTTCGGAATGTAAAATTAGAGAACTTTAACTCAAACAATTAAAAGATCTGATTTTTTTAATATCCGGAAACGTAGAGCATAATAGTATTTGGAACACGTGAAAACATAAATCATGATATAATGAGCGTGAGCTGAGGCATGTCATTGGCGTCTGCAATGGAGGGGTTAAGAAGGGCATTTCCTTCCTGCCACATTAGAAACACAATTCTTTCTTTCTTCATTCATCATATTTACGTGAGTTTCTTTTCAATTCACAATATCACTATACTGATATTTATAGTGATAAATTTCTGCGGGCGTCTTTGAAGCGGGTGCTTCACTTTCTTAATAATAACTTCATACAACGAAAATAATTAACCAACATACTTTGCTGAGCTCTCCATTCCAATAAAGTGCTTGAGTGGGACAACGAATCCAACTGGAAATAAACAACGATTAACAATTAACAAGCATGTAAATAATAAATAAAACGACGGTTAAGTAACCAGTGCAGAGTTAACAAACAACTTTGACAGTGCTGTTGTCGTTAGGTTTCAAGATTTACACCAACATTATATGTGCCATATATCAAATTCACATAATGCGATTTTCCGTTTCAGGTGTGTATAAGTGCATAGTTTTTCTATTTAATTTTAAAGTACTCCCTTTAACTTATAGATATATTGATAATTTAATTATTATTATTATTTATTTGCTTTCATTCGTAAGTTCTTACAATTCCGGTTTACCAGTGGAACCTCGGCAACAATGGTAACTTTCTTTGAGCATATTATTATAAAATGTTGTCATTTAAGCACTGTTTACTAACGGAGCCTAAGTAAACAGTAAAATACACAATATACACCCTCCTGATAATAATGTTCCTTCATTTTGATTTGAAAAAATTATAATTCCTCTGTTACTTACATGCTGTAAAGTTCGTAATGAATAGACATATTTTACTTTTAAAAAATATATATTTTTAGTCATGAGACTTAAATATGCTGATTTTGATATCTTTCCTGTTTTTGATTTTTTAATAAATGTGTGTGACGAAGTCTGGTTCTTCTGAGGATATTCCGAAGGGGGGATGTTTATTAAACCTTTGATATATAATGATGTACGATGGTTGTCTTTTTTTCACATGTATATCTAAGTTGTTTATTTACAGTTTCTGATAACTTACCGTTATAACTGTGGCTTTAACACCCAGGTGTTACTAATTTAGAATTGGCTAATGAGTTTCTACTTCTACAACTGTTGAAATAAATGTATATAGTCGTGAATTTTTTGTTATATTAAGAATTGATGTTGCATCAAAATTTTAGGTAATTGAAAAAATGAACTCGAGCCCTTTTGGAAGCTAGAATGAAGTGAGAATGAATAGGAAGTGTATTATAGCGTGTGATAGTTTGTGTGATATCAGGTTTTTAAAGTGTTCTCCAAAAATGCGATTCTTGTGAAGTGTTTCTAGGTTATAAAAGTCGTTGTCGTTATTCAGAGTTACTGATTTTTTATTTTTGTTAGTGTTGTGCATTTTCACTATATCTTGATAATGCCTTGTGGTTAGCGTGCTTTGACTGTGAATCCGAGGATTTGTGGTTCGTAGCCTATTCTCGTAAAACCATGGACGTGTCGAAAGAGTAACAATAAAACCCCAGACGAGAGTAACCTGAAGAATTAACAGTGGATGTTGATGATCAGCACGTTTAGTGTTTCGGTTCAGGGTTAGTAATGGTTAGTATTAGATCTTTGTGTAGCTTTGAATAAAAACTGTCAAGCAAACAAACAAGACGGTGAATTCTTTTGTTTTGAACATATTACAACTGCATAAAATAATCCACTCCTAAAGAGAATGCTAATATATTTCAGTTCAACACATAATTTCAAAGAGCGATAGACGATTTGATATGTTTATTAAAATGTCAGTGATAAAAAGGTTGTAAATTAACGTTATGTACACAGTTTTAAGTTTTTAACCGAGCCAATGATTGGACAATGTTTGGATTATTTTTCAAGTTCTTCTGCGTCATATTATCGGCAAAAATACAAATTATACGATAGGAAGTAAGTAGCGGATGAGATGGCTGGTTAATACAGTGGAGTACAATTAGATATGGTTTGTTTTGTTTCGAATTTTGCGCAAAGCTACGTGAGGGCTATCAGCGCTAACCATCTGTAATTTAGCATTGTAAGACTAGAGGGAAGGTAGCTTGTCATCATCACCCACGAACTTTTGGACTATTTTACCAGCGAATAGTGTGATTGACTATCACATAATAACACCCCCATGGTTGAAAGAGCTCGTATTTTGATGTGACGGGGATTCGAACTCACGACCCTCAGATTATGAGTCGAGTGTCTTAACCCACCTGGCCGTACCGGACCTAGTAAGGTATGTGTAAGTTGTTAACATTTTCAAACGAGATCCACCATTCGAGCGATTTTCAGACAGTTGACTGTTATTATTCATCCTTACCTCTTCAAAAGCTCTAGAGTTTTGGATCTGGTTTGAAAACATTACAACTTTTGAAGGTGATCCTACGTATTTACCTCCAAACCAGAATGCGATATGTTATATATTTGTATTAACCGTAATTATACATTGTATTGTTTTTATGTTTGCATATTAAACTATATTTACGTAAAAGAGGCAACTGTGTGTATCAATTTGCAAATAATTTAAGTATAATATTAACTAGGCCTGGCATGGCCGAGCGCGTTAAGGCGTGCACTCGTAATCCGAGGGTCGCGGATTCGCGCCCGCGTCGCGCTAAACATGCTCACCCTCCCAGCCATGGGGGTGTATAATGTGACGGTTAATCCCACTATTCGTTGGTAAAAGAGTACCCCAATAGTTCGCGGTGGGTGGTGATGACTAGCTGCCTTCCCTCTAGTCTTACACTGCTAAATTAGGGACGGCTAGCACAGATAGCCCTCGAGTAGCTTTGTGCAAAATTCCAAAACAAACAAACAAACAATAATATTAACTTCTAGGCTAATTTGAACTTCAAGTTATTTGAGATAGTAATATGACACGTACAAAACATAATAAATCGAAGAGTGGTCCGAAATAAATTTATAATACGTTATAGTGCAAACTGCTGCATTCTTTAATTCTCGTTGGTTAATAAATTAATGTGATACGTATAACATTCTCATCGTAACATTCGCATAATCTCCACAAACGTCTTAAGTTTATCCATTATACAAAATGGTTGTAATTTAAAGAATGAATAACTAAAGATCTAAATTATTATTGAATCAAGCCATGAACAAGAGACTCCTCTTGGTAACATTATGTAGGGAAGCAAAGATGATCGGAATACCACAACACTAATTTATTTTTCATAACAGCACATATTGAAAATATTTAAGATGCACAATTTTTATTATTAGTGAGAAGCATGAAACTGGTACTTTTCTGACAAAATTACACTTAACTGAGGTTCAAAGTTACTGCTTCCTGTCATCAAAAGTGATTACAAATGCTCATCAGATAAGGTTGATCTGTAACTAGAATTCACGAGCTTTGAAAATGTCTTCACAGAAGTAGGTAGTGCCAAAAACCGAAATGAATCCACAATTTTTTTTTTAAATTAACATATTGAACACTTGAAAAGTATTTATAAACTTCATCAGTTTTCCTTTTATGTATTTATCTCTCAACATGTTAGATTGCAGATCAGTCACTTCTGTTTGAACTTCAGGTGGCAGTTCATCAATAACACAATCAAATGGGCTTTAGGAGATCCTTATTTCTATTGTACTCGCATCGAGATCAGAAAATCGCTCACTGAACCGTTGTTTTAGGTCAGAAAGGATATCCACTGTAAATACAAGCTGAAGTCTCTGACCGACTTTGCGCAGCTTGCCTTAACATGACACACTGGGGGATAAAAACGCACGTGCAGAACAGAAAAGTATTATTCTTATGTGCTCTTGCTCCAATAACACAGTATTGGACTAAGCGGCATATGTTTCCTACAACACCTACAAACGAAATTTCCAAGGGTAATAAAATTGTAATGTGTGAAAATATTTATTATATGGTTCAAAGTTTCACTGGTTCAGTAAACACTGAAGGATCTGAGATAGCAGGTGTTTTAATGGTACTGCTCATCTATTTAACGTCTGTCGAATTTCGTAACATACGTGAAGGAAGGTGTTATTTGGACACTTATATAATTTAATACCCTCTTGTTTTAAAGTTCTCAAGTTTTGAATGTGGTATTAAATTTACCTTAGACTTTAGACTGAAACAAATGCAGTGTGATAACTGTTATTGGCCTACAAAACTATACTATTTCGGCTACCGTACGTTACTGAATAACATATACATGCATATCACTAGTTTTTCATTAATGTTTACGTTTTAGTTATGTTTTTAGAACATAGAAAGTA